>VYZT01032178.1:769-28728 GCA_013400735.1 Pomatostomus ruficeps | reverse complement strand
CGGACACGCGCTCGCGGGCACGCGCACGCCCCGCCCCGCCCCGGTTCCGGCGGCCCCGCCCCGCGCGACAGCGCCCCCTGGCGGATGGCGGGGTCCCGGGAACGGGAGTGGAAACGGGAACGGGGAATCTCAGAGACTCCGAGCACCGGGAACAGTCGGGAACGAAGCATCCCGGAGACCCCGGGTACCGGGAACGGGGAATCGGAATCTCAGAGCCCCTGGGTACCGGGAACGAAGCATTCCAGAGACCCCGGGTACCGGGAACGGGGAATCCCAGAGCCCCGGACAGACCCCAGGCACCGGGAATGGGAGCGGAGCATCCCAGAGACCCCGGGTACCGGGAACGGGGAATCTCAGAGACCCCAGGCACCGGGAACAGCCCGGGAGCCGAGCATCCCAGAGCCCCGGACAGATCCCGGGCACCGGGAAACGGGGAATCCCAGAGCCCCCGAAGAGACACCTGGCACGGGGACACCGGGAGGAGCATCCCAGAGACCCCGGGTACCGGGAACGGGGAATCCCAGAGCCCCCGAAGAGACACCTGGCACGGGGAATGGGAGCGGAGCATCCCAGAGCTCCCGGGCACCGGGAAAGGGGAATCCCAGAGCCCCGGGACACACCCCGGGCACGGGGAAGAGTCGGGATCGGAGCATCCCGGAGTCCCGAGGGCACAGGAGGGAAGCTCCTGCAGGGTCACCCCCTGGCGAGGATGGGTGTGAGCCCCGCCCTGCGCACCCCTGCTCATTAACAGCGCCCTAATTAACCGCGCAACGGCTCGAACCGTTCCCTCCCGGCCTTTCCCAAGGCTGGCAAAACAAGGAAAGGACCGGCCCTGGCTTAGCCCGGGTATTTTTAGTTTTAAAAAATGAGTGTTAGAACAGCAGTGACCGCCAGGAGCGGGGATTTCCCCGTGAAGGGATGTGAATTAAAATCCTATTTTTCCTGCTGGTTTCCAGCGCTGTTTTCATGGCTCTTATTCCCAAAAAATGAGAGCTGAGTCTGTTATACACACACGGCATCCGTCTGGCTTGGAGGTAAGCACGAGAAGCTGAAAGAGTTCAATATCCAATTCCTGACCCAGCCTGGGGTTTTTTCCCCATTCCATATTCCAGGCTCATCTCTGGCAGTTTTCCAAACCCTTTTCCCCGCTCTCCCACCTGGGCCGTGGCTCCATTCAAACCGGGACAGGTGAGCCCGACCTGCGCAGGTTATTCCCGACACAACTGGATGGTTCCAGCTCTGGAAAGAAATTCTGGTTTTCCTCATCAAGACCCAAAACTGAAGGATTCCATTTGGATCGTTCCCCAAATGAAGGTTTGGCTGCGAACAGCGAAAAGTCTGCTCCGTTTTAACACAAAAATCACAAAACCACGCCACAAAGGAACCACGGTGTGCCTCTCTTTTTATTCTTTATTTTACAGTTCACAATTCGAAACCCACGGATAAATTACACAGTTCACTGCTCCTCCCGTTCGAGGGGTGCAGCTGCCTCGGAGCCGTGCCCCATCTGATGCCAGGAGGGTGGCAGGAGGTGCCACCAAGGCCACCCAACCCATCAGGAGCCCTCCAGGGCCACCTTTTGTGGGGGAGGTTGATGGGCAGCAGGGAAAATCCCCTAAAACCACACTTCAAATGGAAAAATACACTGCACATCCCCTCAAGGTGACTTTAGAGACTGACAAACGTTCTTGGGGCAATAAAAAACAACAATTTCCAGGGCTGCAGGGCAGCCAGGTCGCGTTTGCAGGGACAAACCCTTCTTCAGGGTTCTGCAGCTTGAGCAATTCTCTCCAAATCCTCCTTTAGCAGGGCAGGGAGGTGAAAAGCCCCTCCTCAGGCACACATTTCAACATCTGCTGAACTTTGCACACAGCTGCTGCCACAATTCGGTGTTTCACCACTGCTGCCCACATCCCTGCTCGGAAGTTCCTCAGTTCTCAATTTTTTTTTTTTTTTTTTTTGGCCTCTTTAGTAGTTCAGCCACTTTCTCTCAGAGATGGCACCTGCTGGGAACCCTCGCAAAGGCGCCATCCTGGAGCAGGGCACTGCAAGGCTTCCCAGGGGGCAGGAATTCCACTCAGAACAAATTAAAAAGCCAAATCCTTGCCAGCAGAAACCAGTGACAGGCGAGGAGCAGACAGAACACACCACACATTAATAAAGAGGGAAAAAAAAGGGGCAAAAGAGGAAAAAAAAGGGGCAAAAGAGGAAAAAAAGGGGGGCAAAAGAGGGGAAAAGGGGGGCAAAAGAGGGAAACAAGGGGCAAACTGCCTTTTGTTTTTGCCGGTTCTCTCCTTGTATCCTCCTCCCGCAGCTGCTCACCTTTGGCACAAGGAATTCGAGGTTATCACAAGGTTTCGCTCGCAGTAATACTCCAAGATCAGCACTGACGCGGCGCCCGGCGTGGCCAAAGTGCTTTACAAAGCTCGTGAGCCCTCACAACAGCCCTGTGAGGTAGGTGAGTTTGTTATCCCCGTGGTCCACACGGGGAAACTGAGGCAGAGAGGTGAAGTGGCTCGCTCAGGCTGTGCAGGGAGCTGAGCTCGTGTCCTGGTGGCCCCACTCCGGTGTCCCTTGCCCAGGGAGACTCCCAGGGCTCTGTCGCTGTGAGCCAAGCAATCCATCCCCAATTCCATCCTCTGCTCCGACCACTGCCCATCCCAGCTCCTCCTGCCCCTCCGAAACCCTGCCTGGAGCGCAGCAGGAGCTGCACAGGCGCTGCAATTTTAAGGCAACGCGTCCCGGAGCTCGGCAGAGAGGCGGACACACACAGAGCTCCCTGGAAGGGCGTGGGGACAGCTCCAGCTCTGCTCCCTCAGGTCAGAGCAACCCCAAAGCCAAGCTGGGGCTGCACCAACACCAGATCTCACCCAGACCTTCCACCTGCTGCTCTCCCTGTAGCCAAAATGCCCCTGCAAATCTCTCCTCGTTCCCAACACCTTGGGCACGGCTCGTTCCGCTCTCTCCTCTCTCTCCCTCTGTCTCTCTCCGAGTTTGTGTCTCTGCACAGAAATTCCACCATTTCCAGCTCCTCTGCACCGGCGTTTCCACAGCACCAGAGCGACCCACGTTTCCAGAAAAGTGTCAATGCATGCAAACACCACAGACAGAACATCGAGAGTGCTGGGAGATGACACCTGGGGTAGAGGTGATCACAAGACAGCACACGTTTAGTTTTTATTAAAAATACCCAACAACTCACACTCTTACTGGAACTATGCCACTGAGGTTATCATCCTAACCTGCACCAGGGCAAGGGCTTCTCCTCCAACTATCTACCTACCTAGAAAAAAAGAGAAATATCAAGCACACACATTTATACTTCCTCAAACCCAGCAGGCGTGATTCATGTGAGGGGGAAAGGAGGTTGGCCACCGGGGTCAGGGCAGTGGAATACAAAAGAAATAGAAAATATCACGTGCATCATCGTCATCAGTAATCAACCTGATGAAAATAAACCCAAAATATTGGATGGATTCGTGTATGATATCCACGGAAAATCTCAAGCCCTAAGCACGCCGAAGCTGGCAAACGTCTCGTGCCACTTCACCGAGGTGCACACGCAGCATCAGCAACTGAGATCAAACAAACCTCGAGAAGAAAGCAAAAGGGAGAATAAACCAGCCTGGAGACAAACAATCTTCCACAAACCACTTCCCTGCATTATTTTCAAACACGTTTTTACTCTTAAGCAGTTTCAGAAAGGAGTGGGGGAGAAAGAGACCCACTCCGAGTTTGTGTTTCCCGTTCGAAACTGGCTCAGCACCAGCACCAGCTCAGAGAGAGGGAGAGAAAAATAATTCTTCAAACGTGATCCTTGGTACTTGATTAAAACACTGCCAGCCAGCCGAGGGAGCCCCGGGCTGCCCGAGGGCTCCGAGTGCAGTGCACACGGTGCTGCTCGTGGTGCTCCTCATCCTCCTGCCCTGCTACGAGATCTGCTCCGTGGGCCGCATCTGGATGTCCCCGATCTGCAAGAGAGAAACGTGGGAGTGATCTGGGATCCTGCTGTGGGATCCTGCACTGGGATCCTGCACTGGGCACTGCTATGGGCACTGCTCCGGAATCCCTGCACAGCAATCCTGCACTGGAATTCTGCTCTGGAACCCCGCTCTGGGATCCTGCATTGGGCACTGCTCTGGGATCCTGCACTGGAATTCTGCCCTGGAGCCCTGCACTGAAATCTGCTCTGGGATCCTGCACTGGAATCCTGCTCTGGGCACTGCTCTGGGATCCTGCACTGGGATCCTGCTCTGGGATCCTGCATTGGGCACTGCTCTGGGCACTGCACTGGAATCCTGCACTGCAATCCTGCCCTGGGATCCTGCTCTGGAATCCCTGCTCTGGGATCCTGCTCTGGGATCCTGCATTGGGCACTGCTCTGGAATCCTGTTCTGGGATCCTGCTCTGGAACTCTGCTCTGGACACTGCTCTGGAACCCTGCACTTCAATCTGCTCTGGAATCCTGCACTGGGCACTGCTCTGGAATCCTGCACCGGAACCCCGCACTGGAATCCCACACTGGGCACTGCTCTGGAACCCTGCTCTGGGCACTGCTCTGCAACCCTGTCCTGGGATCCTGCTCTGGAATCCTGCTCTGGAATCCCACCCTGGAATTCTGCACTGCAATCCTGCTCTGGAACCCTGCACCGGAACCCCGCACCAGAATCCTGCTCTGGAACCCTGCACTGGGCACTGCTCTGGAACCTCGCTTTGAAATCCTGCCCTGGAGCCCTGCTCTGCTGCACCAGCCTGTGCCCAGGACTGACCCTGATCCCCTGAGGTGTGAGGAAAGCAGAGGCGAATGGACCCGCTCTGCCCTCAGCTCAAACGTGCGCAGCAAAGGTGCAGGATGAACCTGCTTACACATCTCAAGGCTTCACTTTGGTCCTGCTCACAGAGCAACCACAGGCAGGATTTTGATGTTTTGAAGCCAAGAAAAGCCATTTATCCGCAGGGATGCAGCATGAGGGGACGTGTCCAGGAGCAGAGCTCACCCGTGAATGTGACATTCCCTGGGGAGCCTGGGCAGTGCGCAGCACCCTCTGGGGGACAAGGCAGAGCCAGCCCAGCCTTTGCTGGATCCACACGGGTGTGGAGATCCCAGAGCCCCAGCAGAGCCATCCCAGAGCAATCCCACATCCTGAATAATCCCAGAGCAATCCCACATCCTGAGCAATCCCAGAGCCCAAGCAGAGCCATCCCAGAGCAATCCCACATCCTGAGCAGTGCCATCCCACATCCTGAGCAATCCCAGAGCCCAAGCAGTGCCATCCCAGAGCAATCCCACCTTCTGAATAATCCCAGAGCAATCCCACATCCTGAGCAATCCCAGAGCCCAAGCAGTGCCATCCCAGAGCAATCCCACCTTCTGAATAATCCCAGAGCAATCCCACATCCTGAGTGATCCCAGAGCCCAAGCAGTGCCATCCCAGAGCAATCCCACCTTCTGAATAATCCCAGAGCAATCCCACATCCTGAACAATCCCAGAGCCCCAGCAGTGCCATCCCAGAGCAATCCCACATCCTGAGCAGTGCCATCCCACACCCTGAGAGATCCCAGAGCCCCGGCAGTGCCAGCCCAGCAGTGCCACCCCAGCCCAGCGTGATCCCCGCTAATCCCAGGCAGGCTCCCTGAGCTCCCGGCTGATTCCGCAGGGGATCAGCCAGGCCAGGGCACCCCTGAACCCCCTCAGCCTCAGCCCCAGCCTACCTGTACGTGGGGAGGGGCACTGAGGACGTAGATGACAGCGTTGGCCATGTCCTCAGCCTTGAGACACTGCAACGACACCAGAGGGGCTCTTGGTCACCACAGAAAGCTCCCCACCCAAAGAGACCCCTCCTGTCCTGCCCGTCCTGAACGAGGTCACACAGCGACACTGGGGCACGCCCAGGAGGTGCAAGCACGCAGGAAACACCCAATCCATTAAAAAATTAACAAAGGATGGGTCTGGTGCTGATAACTCTTGGATTGCTGTGAATAACCTCAGAAATTCTGCCAGGGCAGGCGTTGCCATCCCGATCAGAAATGCCCACAGGAAACCCTGCTGCACCTGCAAGACAACTCTGGCACCTTTGCTTCTCTGCAATGAAGAAATCACAGCCTGAAAATCGGCAAAGCTGACTGATCAGAATCATCAAAATAAAAGGAAAAATATAAAAAGCTGGAAACTGAACCCAAATGAAAACCTACATGGTGTGTAAGTACCAGTGGAAAATGTGAGGGTTGAGAGCACTGGGCACTCTCTGGAACCATTAGCCAGGGAAGAGACTGTTCAATCAAAATCAGAGCCACTTCCCTGTGTTTCCATTCCTCCAAGTCCTACCCGAATGCTCTCATAGGTGGCAGCAGCTCTCTCGGGGTCGTTGTCGTGAAGTTTAAAAGCAAATCCCGTTTCCACCAGTCCTGGGGATATACACTGGAAAAAAGCAGAGCACATCCTAATAGGATTTGTAATTCCCCTTCGGTAAAAAATAAATTTAAAAAAAAAAAAAAAAAAAGAGAGAGAGAGAAAACTTTTTAGCACCCAGGGAAAAAAAATTCCATTTTTCTGTTATTCTCCTTTCCCACCCAATTTTTAAGGGAATCATTAAGGCAGACTTTGCCTTTATGATTGTTGTGGCAGGAATTCTCTCCTCACACCCCAGAGGGACAGAGAAGCAAAGAAAAACATGGTAAAGCTCTGACTGAGAGCAGAGAGCTCAGCTGAGTGCCTCCCTCTGGTGATGTGACCCCTCAAAGAGCAATTTCCCACTTTGGGCACCCAAAAAATCCCTTCCCAGACACGGCCCTGCCACGGGATCCCTTGAAGGAATTCCTTGGCCATTCCCAGTGTGCTGAGCGCTGTTTTTGCCTCCCCGTGGCTCTTTCCAGAAGGGAAAGGCTCTGCCCCAGGACACCTGTCCCCCAGCAGGGCAGAGGGTGGCAGGGGACCCCCGGGACTCACGGTGGCTCGGATGTGGGTCCTGGCCTCGCGCAGCTCCTGCCGCAGCCCCTCGGTCAGCGCCGTCACCGCGTACTTGGTGGCGCTGTAGAAATGCACCACGGACTGGGGCACCACGCTGTGCCCGTTCATGCTGCGGAGAGAGCACGGGGGACAGGGCTGGGAGCGGCCAGCAGGGTGCTCAAACACCCCAAAAAACCCACAGAGAGGCTGGCACGGGGCCTGCAGCCAGGAACAGACACCACAGGCTGCTCTGGACACAGCCAAAACTTCCTGACCAGCTCCAGAAATCAATCGTCAGCCCTGCCCCACCACAAGGGGTGATATCATCATTTTCTTCTTGGTTTGGTGTTATCCTTTTCTTTTCTCCCTGGTTTGGTGTCACCCTTTCCTCCCTGGTTTGGTGTTTCTGTTTCTCCCTGGTTTGGTGTTACCCTTTCCTTTTCTCCCTGGTTTGGTGTTTCTGTTCCTCCCTGGTTTGGTGTTATCCATTTCTCCCTGGTTTGGTGCTATCCTTTCCTCCCCGGTTTGGTGTTACCCTTTCCTTTTCTCCCTGGTTTGGTGTCATCTGTTTCTCCCTGGTTTGGTGTCATCTGTTTCTCCCTGGTTTGGTGTCATCTGTTTCTCCCTGGTTTGGTGTCACCCTTTCCTCCTGGTTTGGTGTTATCCTTTTCTCCCTGGTTTGGTGTTTTCTGTTTCTCCCTGGTTTGGTGTTATCCTTTCTCCTTGATTTTGTGTCACCCTTTCCTCCTGGTTTGGTGTTATCCTTTCCTTGTCTCCCTGGTTTGGTGTTATNTCCCTGGTTTGGTGTCACCCTTTTCTCCCTGGTTTGGTGTTTCCATTTCTCCTTGGTTTGGTGTTATCCTTTTCTTTTCTCCCTGGTTTGGCGTCACCTTTTCCTCCTGGTTTGGTGTCACCCTTTCCTCCCTGGTTTGGTGTTTCCGTTTCTCCCTGGTTTGGTGTCACCCTTTTCTCCCTATTTTACTCTTCCTTGCTTTAGACCAGCAAAAATGAAGTGTGAAGTATCAACCATCACAATCCTTGGAAAACCCCATCAGCACCAGTACCAGGTTGAAACTCCAGTGCTTAAATCCTTCCCATGGGGCAGGGAGAAGCCAGAAACCCCCATGGCTGATCCCACCCAGTGCTTAAATCCTCTCTGTGCTGCAGGGAGGAGCAGGAAGCCCCCGAGGTTGATCCCATATCCCTTTTTTTTTTTCACCTGTTAATGTTGATTATGTGCCCATCATCGATATTTCTCTCCTTCATGGACTGATAGGCCTCCCGCGTGCAGATGCTCACGGCCATCACGTTGACCTGAGGAGAGGGGCAGAAAAGAAGCAGAAATTAAGGCCAGCAGCCCTTGATTTGCCCAAAATCTGGCATATCAGCTCCAGTCCCTGTCCCATGACAATTCCAGGAACACCAAGAGAGGGAATTGCTCGTACTCACCCCCAGAGAGAGCAGAAATAAAAGGATTTGATTGTTTTAGGGGTAAGCGTGAGGGTAAAGCCCAAATCGAGGGAGAGCAAGGCAGGAGACAGCACGGAGCCCACCGGGGTTGGGGCAGCTGGCAGGGCACTACCAGCAGGTAATTAGGTCAGCTCGTTAATGAGGCAATCCCCAGATCCTGCCTGTCACAGCGCCAGCAGCTCAGGGCAGCCACCGGGCAGCCACCGCGGCCACCAAAGAGCTCCCAGGCACAGGAACCAGGGATCACTTTGTGCCACAGGGAACACCCGAGTGGGCAACTCGCTCTGGGGCCGTGGAAGCCACCGAGCTGTCACTGCCTGCTGACATTTCCTCAGCCCCAACTGGTAATTTACCCAATTCTTTGGGATCCAGGGCATTCCCAGCTCTGGCCCAGCGAGCCCTGGCTTGGTTAAACTCGGCCCTAAGAGCACAGCTGCCTTGAGCCTTCCCTGACCATAAAACACGGAGTCAGAGCTCCGGGGAAGAGGAAGAGAAGGAAATTCTCCCAGCTGGAACACAAAGGGCCCAGATCCCAGGAAGATGAAGAGAAGGAAATTCTCCCAGCTGGAACACAAAGGGCCCAGATCCCAGGAAGAGGAAGAGAAGGAAATTCTCCCAGCTGGAACACAAAGGGCCCAGATCCCTGGAAGGTGAAGAGAAGGAAATTCTCCCAGCTGGAACACAAAGGGCCCAGATCCCGGGAAGATGAAGAGAAGGAAATTCTCCCAGCTGGAACACAAAGGGCCCGGAGGTTCATGCAGGACTGATGAGCAGGAACCTCAGAGCAGCGCTCATCGCCCCAGTGGCTGGGATTTGGAAGGGGGTTTGCTCTGAAGGCCCCCAGAAAGGATGTGACCGTCCCCTGGCAGGTCCTGTGTGACACCGGGTCACTCTGGCAGCTGAACGAGCAGGACAGAAGGGTCTGGCACATCACAGTGAGTGAAACCTCCAGGAAGAAGGGATTTTCGGATGAAACAGAGGGCAGGTGCCACCGTAAACAGGTGGGGCAGCAGGAACGGGGCCGTGCGGGCAGCAAGGGCTGGGGATCATCAATGGGAAATCATGAACAAGAACCGGGCAGAACCACCTGGACTTGTGGCACAAAAGGACAGGCAGGAGAGAGCCACTGGGCTGGGGAAAGGGCTGGAGCTGGGAAATGCAATCACTGAGCAGCACAAATAGGAGCAGGGTCAGCTCGAGGATCTGCAGTCACTGCTTTTGGGTCGGTTTTCCCCATTTTTTTGTGTCAGTTTTCCCTATTTTTTTGGTTCCGTTTTCCCTAATTTTTGTGTCGGTTTTCCCCATTTTTTTGTGCCTGTTTTCCCTACTTTTTTGGTTCAGTTTTCCCTATTTTTTGGTTTGGTTTTCCCTATTTTTTTTGTGCTCATTTTCCCCATTCTTTTTGTGCTCATTTTCCCCATTCTTTTTGTGTTGGTTCTCCCCTTTTTTTTGTGCCCGTTTTCCCCATTTTTTTGGTTTGGTTTTCCCCATTTTTTTGGTTCGATTTTCCCCATTTTTTTGGGTTGTTATTCCCCATTTTTTTAGGTCGTTATTCCCCATTCCAGAGGCCATCCCTGAGGGTTTGTCCCGGCCAGGGAGACACACGGGGGCTGTTTGTCTGGCCCTGGGAGCACCCAGGCAACCCAAGAGGAGTCGTCACCCCCACCCAGGTGCACTTTGCTCAGGCGCAGAGCCCTGCTGGGCACCTCGGCCATCACACCTGGGCCTGCGGGGATGAATCTTTAACCTGGAGCTGGGAACTCACTGGGGCTGTGCAAGGAAGGAAATGAGGAGATACAGAAGGAGAAGTGGCCCCTCAGCTCTGGAGTGAAGCCCAGAGCAGGCAGGGAATCCAGGATCCCCCAGCAGGGTGGTCAGGGCGAGCAGGAGTCACCAACTCCGGCCTGATCCGCTCCTTTGGGATGTGGATCTGGGCAACTGTGGGTGTAAAAACCCTTCCTGACCAACATCCCCTGCCCCAGGATGCCCCAGCCCGGCAGTCACTCCCTCTCCCAAGGCCACTAGAGGGTAACATCACCCCAAAGCCCGGCTGGAGCCGTGCCTCAGAGCGGCCACTCCCGGCTGGGCACGGCTACAAGGCTTTGACAGCTCCTGGCAAAGCCAGATCCCCATCAGCAACCACATGGGAAAGTCCAGAGGCCGAGATAAAACCCCACGGCACAACAAAACCGCGGGCTGGGAGGCAGCTGAGCTGGGAGGGCCTTTTCCCACCAGCACAGGGTGGGTTTGGGGGTGAAATCCCAGTTCAAGAGGTGGAACAGGTACTAAAAAGCCTAAAAACAGGCCTGGAAAATGAGCAAGGCTGCATCACCCCCAGGCTGCTGTTACAAATATCCACATGAAATATTTTTCTCCCTCGCTCCTGTTTCAAGGAGAAAAGGTTCAAAGGTCCCTTGGCGAGGAAGGCCAGCACACCTGGGCCCTGCTCTGCGACAGAAACCACATTTCCTGGTAATTAACGAGTTCCAGATTAGACAACATGAGAGATCCTGTTCCTGGAAGTGTTGAGCGCTTCCCTTCCCAGAAGGAGCTTTTCCCGAGGCATCCAGAGGAGCGCCCAGCTCCGCGGCACACATGGAAACGCAGCTTACAGCCAACAGATGGCTCAGACAAGCCAGAGGAACGGAGCCCGGCTTGGCAGTGAATACTGCCAGGAATCAAACCCATTCCGTGCCCAGAGGAGTGTGCTGCAGCTCTCTGTGCCCTGAGAAATGGGAAGTTCAGCCCTGAAAAATGGGAAGTTCAGCTGGAATTCCTGCCTGGAAAGGTCAGAGGGTGAAACGCGAAGGAGCTGCTGCAGCCCCAGGCTGGCTCGGTGTGCGCCCAGCACCCAGCTCCTCCTGCAGAGCAGAACTTTGCTCCAGCCCCACCAATCACTGAGAAAACGGGGGGGAGGACGGGCTCAGAAGCCGCCTGAGGTGACACCTCCCCTCCTGCAGGCACTCCGAGCCTGCTGGCTGGCGAGGCAGGGCTCTGTGCAGCTGGAAAGCCTTGAATTTGTAAATTCCAAACATCAGCCTGGGGAGCAGCAGCTCCCACCTCGGGAATAAATACCAGACAATCAAGAACTGGAACATTGGAGAAGAACAGGAATAAGGGAATGATAACACAGTTTTGACTGTTATATGTAAAACAAGGAGGATACTGAGAAGGGGAATCTGGAAGGAGACAAGAGCCTCAAACCTCATGAAAAATGCATGGCAGCAAAAATCAATTCACCAGAAAGAAAAAAACGCCTTTAATTGAAGGCCCTAATGCCTCCCAGATCGATGGATCGATGGCCGGTTGGGAAACTTTCCCCACCCTGCAGCCCAGAGGTGCCCTGGGACTCTCCAGCAGCATCTCCCAGGGCGCTGCTCTCCCAGGGAGCTGGGGAAGGAGCCTCCCTGCTCCCACACGGCTCTGCAAAGCCCAGTGGCCCGTGAAAGGCGCTGGCAGCCCTCCCTGAGCTGCCCCTGGCCAGGAATTCCCCTGGGCTGGGGTGCCCTGAGCCCTCCCCGGGCCCTGCCAGGCGCCTGCCCGGCCTGAGACAGAGACACTTCCAGGAGATTTTCCAGGAGATTTTCCAGGAGACATCTCCAAGCAGCCACAAAGCAGGGGCACAGAACAAAAGGGAAAACTCCACCGAGCTCTTTCTACCCCCGAGCAGCAGCACAGAAAGCAAAGCCCGGGCTGGGCTGGGTGAAGCGTTTGGCTCCGGAGCATCCCCTTCCCGCCGGAGGTGGGAGGGTTATTCCAAAAATCAGGAGCCAAGCCAGCAGCTGCCAGGAGGATGGAGAGAGGAAAATATCAGCCAGCACTGGGAGAAAACTTGGGTGTCTCAGGCTGCTCCCCGTGCCACAGCAGCGCTCCTGCCAAGCACTGAGAGTGCCCGGAGCCACACAGATCATCCCTGGGAATAAAACATCCCACAAACAGCCTGCCCTCGTGGAGTCACCACCCTGCCTTCCTCCCACCCGTGCCACCCCACAGCAGCACCCACGAGCAGGGGGACCCCACAGGCTCCCAAATTTTGAAGCACCAGCACTGGAGTGTCTCACACAGGACAAATCCCGCTCCAAAATCCTCCTCCCTGGAAGTGGGGGAAGGTGAGATAAAGGGAGCGCTTCCAGCTGAGCAGCCAGGGAAGGGAACAGGGATTGGGGAAGGGAATAGGAATTGGGGAAGGGAATAGGGATTGGGGAAAGGGAATAGGGACTGGGGAAGGGAATAGGGATTGGGGAAGGGAATAGGGATTGGGGAAAGGGAATAGGGACTGGGGAAGGGAATAGGAATTGGGGAAAGGGAATAGGGATTGGGGAAAGGGAATAGGGACTGGGGAAGGGAAGGGAATATGGAGAAGGAAAGGAAATAGGGACTGGGGAAGAAAAGGGAACAGGGATTGGGGAAGGGAAGGGAATATGGAGAAGGAAGGGAAATAGGGATTGGGGAAGGGAAGGGAATATGGATTGGGGAAGGGAATAGGGACTGGGGAAGGGAATAGGGACTGGGGAAGGGAATAGGGACTGGGGAAGGGAATAGGGATTGGGAAAGGGAAGGGAACAGGGACTGGGGAAGGGCTTTCAGCTGGGAAAGGCCACAAGTGCCCCCAGCCTGCCCCTCTGACAGAGAACAAACACAAAGGGGCACAGAGGGATCCTGACACATCCCCAGGGACCAGGACAAGGACAAGGAGTTTCCAGGGCCCCCAGGTGACCCCCAGGGCCCGGCTGGCAGCGAGCCAGGGCCGGGCAGTGCCCTGCTGGACTCCAGCTCAGCCTCAGCTCCCCTTCACTCCATTCTCTCTGCAGCCTCCATGGCAACGGGGGCCGGGGAGATGCGGCCGCGCGGTGACCCAGGCTGGCAGCCCACGAAAGCCGGGCTGGGCACACAAAGCTGAGCCGAGCTCGCTCTGGCTGCCGGCACAGCAGCCGGGCCAGAATCCTAACAAGAACTTAATTAGCCAGGATGTGGCAGCTCCTGCCCTGGCAGCAGGAGCCTGCAGCTCAATGTGCGTCTCTGTCTGGCTTTACACGGCCCCGAGAGCGCTCTGGGGGACAGCCAGGGGAGTGACACGGCCCAGCTGACCCCACTGTGGGACACTGAGCCCACAGCTCTTCAGACACGTCCTTCCCTTCTCCAGGACACGCTCTCCGAGCTGCTGGAGGTGCCACGAGGATCACCCAGCACCACGAGCCTCACTCCTGTTCCTGCCAGGAAAACATTTCCATGCTCAGGAGGGGAAATCATCCCATGAAAAGCTCCTGGTTCAGCATTTCACTGACCAGAGCTGCAGGAAGGGACATTGCCAGGACACCCAAACCATCCTGAGGTCCCACAGCTGCTGTGTGCAGAAAAGGGACCTCACAGAATGACAAAAAATGAAGTCACAGGAAGATGCCCAGGGGAAAGTTGTAAATGGGATGGGCCACCGAGGTGCAGAAAAGAGCCACCATACAATGACAAAAATCGGTGAAGTCACAGGAAGATGCCCAGGGGAAAGTTGTAAATGGGATGGGCCACGTGCACAGCTCCCGTTTCAGCACACAGGAAATGTTCTCCCCGTTCACACTCAGCCCTAACCAGATTAAGGGCAGAAAATTAAGCTGTAAAGACAAAAAGCATTACACAGCTTTTCAAGCCCAAAAAGAATCTGCCCGTTTTTACAACCGGCTAACGGGATTAGCTGCAGGAGCCGGCGCTCAGCACTCGATTCCCTGCTTTCTTGAAGAATTAAAAAAATAAAAATGAGGCTCTGAAAGCCTCAGGAAAGGCAGGGAAGTAAAGGAAAAGTGCTGCTGAGTTTCCACCCTCAGCCGGGCAGGAGCAGCAAACCTGGGCCGTGTCAGAGCAGCTGGGAAGCAGCTCCGGGATGAGCAGATGGGGACAGCGGTGCTGGTGGCTGCAGGAACAGGGACACGGGCCAGCCCTGCTCCCCTGGGAGGTACTCACGTCTATCATGGTCCTCCAGCCCTCCGTCCTGCCCGAGAGCAGCGGCTCGGGCCGCGCCAGCCCCGCGTTGTTGATGCAGACGTCCACGCCCTGGTGCAGCGTCCGGATGGCCGAGAACATGGACAGGATCTCCTCCTCGTTGGCCAGGTCACACTTGTAGGGGATCAGCGTGCCCGGGTAGCCGGCGCTCTGGCACTCGGCTGCCAGCTTCTGGGGAAGAGAGAGAGAGGGAAACAGCCTCAGGGAGGATGGAAATGAAACCGCTACCAGGAAACAGCCTCAGGAGGGAGGGAAACACTCAGGATGGATTGGAACAGCCTCGGGATGGATGGAAACAGCCTCAGGATGGAGGGAAACAGCCTCAGGAGGGAGGGAAACACTCAGGAAGGATGGGAACAGCCTCAGGGAGGGTGGAAACAGCCTCGGGATGGAAACAGCCACCACAACAGATGGAAACAGCCTCAGGAAAGATGGGAAGCAGCCACCAGGACGGATGGGAACAGCCACCAGGAAGGAGAGAAAAAGCCTGAGGAAGGAGGGAAACAGCCACCAGGATGGGAACAGCCTCAGGAGGGACAGGAACAGCCTCAGGGTGGGGGGAAACAGCCTCAGGAGGGGGAGAAACAGCCACCAGGAAGGAGAGAAAGCCTCAGGAAGGAGAGAAACAGCCTCAGGGATGGGAACAGCCTCAGGAGGGAGGGAAACAGCCTCAGGGAAGGGGCAAATGGCCTCAGGGACGGGGGAAACACTCAGGATGGAGGGAAACAGCCTCAGGAGGGAAACAGCCCCAGGAGGGAGGGAAACAGCCTCAGGATGGATGGAAATGAAACAGCCACCAGGACAGATGGAAACAGCCTGAGGATGGATGGAAACAGCCTCAGGAAGGAAATAACCTCGGGAAGGAGGGAAACAGCCACGAGGAGGGAGGGAAACAGCTTCAGGATGGGAACAGCCTCAGGGAGGGGGGACACAGCCTCAGGATAGAAACAGCCACCAGGACAGATGGAGACAGCCTCAGGAGGGAAGCAGCCCCCAGCCCTCTCCCCGTGGAGCAGCTCATCCCGCCATTTCCTGACAAACACACCTCAGGCTAACTAACACACCCCGGGCTGGAAAGCAGGTACTGGGGAGGAATCGCCGCGATGCTAATTAAGAAAAAGGACATATCGCTATCCAGATATCCACGGGAGGCTGAGAGCTTCAGCCTTCCAGTTATTGAACCTGGGGACACTCCCAGTCCCTCAGCCCAGGCGGTCCTGCTCAAGGTGAGCAGTGCCAGAACACAAATAAATCCCACCCCACGCCTGCCACGCTGGCACAGGATGTGTGTGACAATTCCTCATTAGCCATGGCCAAGAATTACCCCCAATATCCCAATTTTTTGTCAGGCTGGGTGATACAAAGCCAAGGAAAGGCCGGGAGCTCCCGCTGCCACTGCCGAGGATGCCCTTTAGCCCTGACGCTAATGAGAAGCAGCATCCCCTCCCTGCCGCGGTGACAGTGACAGCTCCCAGCGCCAGGCAGCAGCCACATGATGTCTGGCTCCTGCGGGGAGATGGACTCCGGCTACGAACGCCCGGCTCGTCACTCGGACGCGGCGCCCGCGGCGCTGTCACCAGCGGTGACGGTGACATTGCAGCGGGTGCAGCGGCACAGCCCTGCTCCTGCCACGGGCAGCTCCTCCCTGCGCTCCAAGGGCTGCCATTCCCAGATTTTCATCCAAGGAGGAGCGAGGTTGGGCGCAGGAATCTCCTGGATGTGAACGCACACGAGGGCAGCTGCGGATTTTCATCCAAGTAGGAGCAGGGCCGGGCGCAGGAATCTCCTGGATGTGACCGCACACCAGGGTGGCTGCGGATTTTCATCCAAGGAGGAGTGAGGTTGGATACAGGAATCTCCTGGATGTGACCGCACACGAGGGCAGCTGCGGATTTTCATCCAAGGAGGAGCAGGGCCGGGCGCAGGAATCTCCTGGATGTGACCGCACACCAGGGTGGCTGCGGATTTTCATCCAAGGAGGAGCAGGGCCCAGCACAGGAATCTCCTGGATGTGACTGCACACGAGGGCGGCCACGGAGCAGCTCCAAGCTCAGAGTTCCTGCCTGGAGATGGACAAACCCTTCCCAGCCCTCCCTGCACCCCAAACGCGCTCATTTGAGGCACTCTGGGGCAGGTGGATCTATCTGGGAAATGATTTTTGTGTTTCCCAGTAGCTGGACCAAACCCTGCACAGGAGCTGCAGCTCTGCTGCTTCACCTTTCCCAGCAATACCAGCCCAGGCTGCAGCTGTGGCCCAGGAGCTGCTCTCCAGCCCGGTTCCCGGCTCGGGAAGGCACTGCAGCAGCACAAGAATGATGATTATTGCTCTCCCAGCAGCCGGGCCCAGCCGCAGATCGATCCCTCCCCGGAGAGCCCCGCTCTGACAACAGCTCTGCCCCAACAAAGGCACCCCTGGGATCAAACCCTCCCTCTCTGCGCCCTCCTGGGGCTGCCTGAACTCTGCCACACAGGCAAACTCGGTGGTGATGTGCTGACGAGTGGGAAATATATTCCTTTTCACCAGGAGAAGACAGTCGAGGGGGGAAAAATCTGCAAGAGCAGCGTTTAGAAAATTCACAGCAGTGTGGAGGGCTGCTGGAAGGGTCTAAACTGCGCCAGGGATGGGGTCTTGCTCCTGCAAAGGAGGGAAAAAGGGGCAAAGGGACTGAGAAACGGTGAGGAGAGTGAGAACCTGGCAATGCCAATGTTAAAAAATGAGAAATCCAAGCACAAGGGGCTGGGAGGAACCTCCCCGAGCTGGAGCCGTGCCAGGAGAGCTGGCTGGAGGGAAGAGGGGACGGGAAAGGACAGCCAAGCTCAGTGACAGCCCAGAGGGACACGGGGCCACAGCTCCGTTTCCGTGCCCAGCTGCCAATTCCACCGTCTGGAGAAACCTTTCCCTGCTCAGAGCAGGCGGACACGGATGGAGGAGGAAATGAGGGGTGGGATTTGCTCTGGGTGGTTCAGGTGCCCACTGGGGTCCCTGGACAGCGGTGTCCCCATGCTGGAGCTGCCCATCCTCATTCCCAGCCAGCCCCCAGGAGAAAATCCCTTCTCCCTGGGAGAAAAGCCGCTCTGACACCGCTGACCCGGGCAATCAAACCTCTCTCAGAGCCTTTCCTTCCCTGCAAGGAGCCCCAGCACGGATCCTTTCATCTCCGCGGCTGCGCTGGTGCTCACCAATTCCCTTTGAAAAGCGAGTGCTGACACCCAGGCAGGGCTGAGCTTCACCCAGCCGCAGATAAAGAGCCATCAGCGCCTCTTCAAAGGAACATCAACTGCGGGCAAGTTTGCAAGAGACTCTTGAAGAGCAGCTCTCTGAGCTCCGGAGCTCGAAATGGGTTTTTTTGTTTGTTTTTCTTTTTTTTTTCAGAGCATCCATTAAGTCACTCAAGTGATGCTCATTCCGCTTTGAGCGCAAGGAGGAAGGAGGAAAGGAAAAAAAGCTGTTTTTCCAGGTTTTATAGACAATTTGAGAGCGATCAGGTAGTGCAGTACAGACGAGGCCAGGGCAAGTCCGGCAGCTGGAGATGGAAGCTGAAATAAGAATTATTTGGGTTGGAAAGGACCTTAAAACATCCAGTTCCACCCCAGCAATGGCAAGGACACTTTCCTCTACCCCAGGTTGCTCCAAGCCCTGTCCAGCCTGTCCTGGGACACTCCCAGCACCTCAGGAAGCTTGGAAATGGACACCAGGTGCTGCCCAAAGGATCCCTCACATTTAGAGGATTGTTTAGTTAAGAAACCTCCAGTTCTCCCCAGAAGGGGTTAATTCTCTTTATACACATGGGGCATTTACATTCCGTCCTGGTAAAATGGTTTTACAGTATTAATTGATATAAAAACATTCAAGAGAGGGTAAAAAAAAAAAGAAAATAGTCAGGGAGGGCTTTATTTGGCAAACCACCCATTAACTTCAGACACGTTTAGTGCAGGGAGATTAAAGCCAGAAGAAGAATTGGGTAATTTTTAATCTCACCTGCCATCCATCACAGGTACTTGTGTCCCACTGACTGAGCTGGAAGACGGAGCCGCACCAAGAAACCGACTGGAAAAGCACCCAAGCCACCCCAATTATTTCTGCCAGCTGAAGGAAATGGAGGAGAAAAACGCCAACAAACAGCATCACAGCTGGGAAAGAAAACCGGGGCCTCGCAAAGCCTTTCATCCCGCTGATTGGCACGTCTGGAGCTGCTTCTAATTAAGATTTAATAACAGTAAACCAGCAAAATAGAGAATAAAGCACTGGAGTGAGGTTTGTTTATTTATTTCCCCAGTGCTGTGTGACCGTGAGCGAGACTCAGAGCTGTGCCTCACTGTCAGAGGGACAGAATCACACTTGGCCCACATGATCCGAGGATAAACATCACTCCACATCTCCTCCCAGGCACTGGAGCCGGGCTCCTGCTCACCTGGGTCTGGCTGAGCCATCACCACATCTCCCAGAGCTGGGCTGTCCTCCCACGCTGCTCCTTTCCGAGCCCTCCCTGCTCCTTTCCAAACCCTCCCTGCTCCTTTCCAAACCCTCTCTGCTCCTTTCCGAGCCCTCTCTGCTCCTTTCCGAGCCCTCTCTGCTCCTTTCCGAGCCCTCTCTGCTCCTTTCCGAGCCCTCCCAGCTCCTTTCCAAACCCTCCCTGCTCCTTTCCAAACCCTCTCTGCTCCTTTCCGAGCCCTCTCTGCTCCTTTCCAAACCCTCTCTGCTCCTTTCCAAACCCTCTCTGCTCCTTTCCGAGCCCTCCCAGCTCCCTGCGTTGCCCCAGCAGTTAAACATCCCAGGATATGTTTTTTTCTTAGCTCACTGAATTTTCCATTCCCAGCATCACACGGCCCGGAGGTCCCCGCTGCCTCCAGGCGCTCACACGGTCCCTCCTCACGTCAGGGCTCTCTTGGTTGTTCCCTTCTGGCTCCGGGCTGGCGTGCGGGAGCAGGGGACGCTGCTGTCACCGTGACAGCTCATTAGAGCAATGTCTGTGTCCTTCTCTGAGCTGTGCCTGTCCTGAGCCAGCCCCACAGTGCCCGTCTGTCCCCAAGCTGTGCCTGCACCGGGCAGGGTCCTGTCCACGGGGACAATTCCCTTCCCTCTCAGCAGCCCCAGCGCTGTGGTCAAAGGTGAAGCTGCTCTCCGGGTGCCCAGGGAGCTCCAGCAGCCCCTGGCAGCCTCCAGAGTCCCAGGAGAGCCGGGGGTCCAGCGTCCTGATTGGGATTTCTGCCCATTCCACCAGCAGATTCCCCCCACAGACACCCGGCTGGGAGGGCAGAGCTGAGCCCCTGCCACCCTCAGAGCCTGGCACCTGCCTCCTGTGTCACCCCCACCGGGAAAAATCATTATTTCAATTAAAACAAACCCCACTGCTCTTGCAGCACGGAAGGCCTGAGATGCCCTGAAAATTCACAGTCAGAGGAAAGCAGCACACAGCCATATAAAGATGGTCTTGTTAGCATAGTCCTGCCCGCTTTGCCATATATGGTCGTTCCAGCGCTATGTAAGGATGGTTTCATTGGCATAGCCCCGCCCCTTTGCCATATAAGTGCATGCATGCCATATAAGGAGGACCTCATTAGCATAGCCCCGCCCCTTTGCTATATATGGGTCCTGTTGTCATATAAGGCAGGTCTCGTTGTATAGCCCCGCCCCTTTTCCATATATGGGCATCCCATCTCCATATAAGTATGGTCTCATTAGCATAGTCCTGCCCTCTTTGCCATATATGGTCATTCTGTACCATATAAGGGCGGCCTTGCCATATAAGGAGGGTCTTGTTGGCATAGCCCCACCCACTTTGCCATATATGGGTGACCCACGCTATATAAGGAAGGCCTCATTAGTGTAGCCCCGCCCCTTTTCCATATATGGGCCACCCCAGTGCCATATAAGGAGGGTCTCATTAGCATAGCCCCACCCTCTGTGCTATATATGGGTGTCCCATTGACATATATGGCCATCCTGTTGCCTTATTATGAAGGCATAATTAGCATAACCCATGCCTTTGCCATATATGGCATCCCATTGCCTTATAAGGAGGGCCTCATTAGCATAGCTCTTGCCGCAGTGAAGGCCTGAGATGCCCTGAAAATTTAGGGTCAGAGGAAAGCAGCGCACGGCCACCCTGAGTGACACCGCCAGCCCAGCACGTCCCCCGTGAGTCAGAGCTGGGAGCGCCCCTGGGGACACCCCGGAGCTGTCCCCAGGGCTGGCACGAGCCCTCCCCAGCCCCCGGCACAGCCCCGGCACCCACAATGCTCCCAGAGCTCCGCGCTGGGGTCCCAGGCAGAGATTCCATCCATGGGGCTGGCACGGGGCACCAGGATGGCAGGTGCCCAATGTCCCAGCTTGGGGTGGCCCCTTCTCCTGCCAGCACCCCCAGCATGGTCATGGCCTCTCTGCAGGGCTGGCAGAGCCGGGTGTCCCCGCTGTGCCCAGTGACAGCTCCCGGCTGTGCCCGGTGACAGCTCCTCAGCTCCCGGCTGTGCCCGGTGATCCCGAGGAATCCTCTGCTGCAGGGGCAGATTGACACCCGCCAGGAGGGGCCCGCACCTTCCCCGCCAGCCCCCAGCTCTGAAACGCAGGTGGCAGCGGCTCAATTCTGCTCCAGCCCGGATTTAGGAGCCGCAGAGGAGCGGATGAGGCTCCCAGCCCGGGCGGTGCCAGGAGCAGCCTGTCCTGGGCACACACAGCTGCAGGTGCCACCATCAGACACCTGCAGTGCTGCTCAGGGCCACGCCGGCCTCATCCCGGCTGAGCTGGGCAGAGCAGGGCCCAGGGGGGACAGGAGGCTGGCACTGCACACAGCCAGGGTGGCACAGACCCACCTGGGATGGCACAGATACACCTGGGGTGACACAGACCCTCCTGAGGCAGCACAGACCCATCCAGGGTGACACAAACCCACCTGGGGTGGCACAGACCCACCTGGGATGGCACAGATACACCTGGGATGGCACAAACCCTCCTGGGGTGGCACAGACCCATCCAGGGTGGCACAGACCCACCTGGGTGACACAGACACACCCAGGGTGACACAGACCCATCCAGGGTGATACAAACTCTCCTGGGGTGACACAGACCGACCTGGGGTGGCACAGATCCACCTGGGTGACACAAACCCTCCTGGGTGACACAGACACACCCAGGATGACACTGCCTGCCAGGAAATCCCTGTCAGCACTTCCCACTGTGCAGGAGAGAGGGACAAAATTCAACCTCAGCACAGCCACTGCTTTCTGCAGAGTCTCAGCTATGAACAAACCCCAGGAAAACCACCGTCATTTTTTTCTCCACAGCACTGTGGCAGCTTCTTTCAGACTCTCCATAAACCCAAAAACCACCCAAAAAAAGTCCCCTCCGTGTCCCACGCCGCCTCTGCACAGCTGCCAGCTTTACCCAGGGAAACTGAGGCACAGCACGGCCACCCGGCCTTCCCGGCAGCACACACAGCCCAGCCCGGCTCCAAAATCCCAGGAAAAGCTCGGTTATTACTGATTTGTAGGGCTCTGAGCGTGGCATTGCTGCTCTATCCCAAAGCCCAAGGGAACAGAAGAGCAGCACAGAGTCAGGGCTTGCTGCAAAGTGACATTTTAAAAGTAAATTTTGGGGGAGAAAGATGAACAACCCAGGCTGGTTTAAGCTCCCTCAAGGCTGAGGAAGATCATGGGGAGAGTGAAGGATTTGTTCCCTGATCCTGGGATCTCTGCCGTTTATCAGGGAAGGATCTGCTCAGGGACAAGTGGCCATAAAAGCGCTTCAGGGGCCTTGAGCACCCACCAGCCTTGGCAAACACCAACCGAGCCCTGCCAGGGGCCAGGGGGGTCTGAAGGTCACTCGGACCCTGCTTTGGGATCATCCTGCCTGGGGATCATCCTGCCTGGAGCTGCTCCTCCTGATTTAGGATTGGGGAAACACCCCGGGAATGCCATCCCAGCTGCTGGGCAGAGGGACAGAGCCACCAGGGCCACCACAGACACCCCAGGGAGGCCAAAACACAACCAAGTGACCTCTAAACCATCAACGTGATCTGGTAATTAAACACCACACTCAGGTGCTGGGAACAATTAGCTGTTAATTACCCTCTTGGAGCACCCACGGGGGCCAGAGCTTCCCTTAGGGGTGGGCAGGGAGCAGGGAAATGATGAGAAACCCCAAAAATGGGTGCTGGGGTGGCACGAGGAAGGCTCAGCTCCTTCCTCCTCCTCCTCCCACACCCACGGTGCTGCCGTGGGGAGAGCCCTGAGCTCAGAGCTTGGGCTCAGCTGATCAAAGGCTGCTCCCCGAGCCAGATCTAACCTTGACAGAGCAGAGCCCGGCTATAAATGTTACCTTTGATCAATCCCTGTCACAAATGCATCGGAATTAATTGGCTAAACCTTGTCTCTTACACGTTTATTGCTTCCTGCACGGCTCTGCTCTCAGCACAAAGACAGGGGGGAAAAAATACGGATTTCTTTAGGAACATGACATCCCTGGTCACTCCAGAGCAAGGGATCCATGGATGAAGGAGCTGCTGGAAGATTCCCAGTGACCTGGGAGTGTCCCACCTGGAGCATCTCCCATCGGTGACAACCCCAGACCCAGGGCTCTGACACCACGGAGGGAGGGAGAGCAGCTGCCAGCGCTTCTGCCACCCTCTAGAAATATACAATTAATTCATTCTAATTATTAAAAAAACCCAAATCCCTTGGAAACAGCTCCCTGTGAAAACCACAGAGTCCCTCGGTGCCTCTGAGCCAGACAAACCCTCCCAGTTCTTCCCCTGCAAAATAAAACTCACACACCTCCCTGAAGAAAATACCAGCGAGGGGTTTGCCAGCCGGGTGGGGGAACATTTGTGAAAATTCTCCCTTTTCTCGTGCTGCTGCAGGAAATCAAACACTGCACACAAATTCCTGGCAAACACGAGAAGAGCGGCTGTGAATCCCAGCCAGGCTCTGCTGCACCCAGGAGCAGCAAGGGGGGGGTAAAGGAGAATTTCCTCCCAAAACTTGGTCTCCCGAGCTGCTAAAAACGCTCGGCTGCTTCATTAAACTCCTGACTTGGAACGCGTGGCGGTGTCTGGAGAGCAGCAAACCCTCACCGAGCGCACGCCAGAAAGTCCTTGACAGCTGTTGGTACCTCCAGGCTCTGCGTTTCCAACCAGCCTTCAACCTGAATTACCGCCTGGCAGGCCAGAGGAACATAAAGCCAGCTTAATTATATTTTATTCCTCGATGTCTGCCTCTTAAAGTCACTGCTTGGTGACCCTCAGGAAGAGTTTCCCCTCTCAGAGCACAGGGCTGCTTGGGGACAGTGGCCACTGGAGCCACTGGGAGGGAAAAAAAGGAAAAAAAAAAAGATTATTCTGCAGGTTTTTCTTTGTGAGCCATTAACATTTTTATTCCAAAAGTCAAATAAAGACCACGGGAGTGGTGACAGGGCTTTAATGCCGAGCACGCAACTTCTCGCAAATCCTTCGTTATCTTGCCTCGAGCCTTTATCTGATTTTCCAAGAGATTAAGAAATCTTGACATAGCGTTTATTGCCCGAGCTAAATCCCCAGCAGACAACCTGCTCTGCTCTCTCAGCTGGCTGGAGGTTACAAAACCACCTCACACAGGGGTTCCAGCCGTTTCACCTTAAAACGGGTGATTTTAATGAACTTTAATGAAATACGATGTGTTTGTGTTGCAAAGTGAGCTCTGCATTCCAGGATTTACACCCTCCTGTTTGCCCAGTTCCCATTTCAGGCTGCCTGGGAACACCCTGGGGTAGTGGAAGCTGGGAATGGGATGGTTTTTAAGGTCCCTTCCAACCCAAACCACTCAGGGGTTCTGTGATTCCATGAGCTATGGCTGGGATGCTGGGGCATCACCAAACGCTCAGCTCTTTCACGTTCCTTTTCTCTCCTCCCTCCAACCCCAGAGCATCCCTCAAACGTCCACCAGTCCAATCCCAACCAGTCCAATCCCAACCAAACCCCAACCAGTCAAACCCCCCAGTTAAACCTCAACCAGTTAAACCCTAACCAGTCAAACCCTAACCAAACCCCACCAGTCAAATCCCAACCAGTCAAACCCCCCAGTTAAATCCCAGCCACTCAAACCCCAACCAGTCAAATCCCAATCAAACCCCAACCGNACCAAACCCCAACCAGTCAAATCCCAATCAAACCCCAACCGGCCAAACCCCAACCAAACCCCACCAGTCAAATCCCAACCACTCAAACCCCAACCAAATCCCAACCAGCCAAACCCCAACCAGCCAAACCCCAGCGGCAGCTCAACAGTTCCAACCCTGAATATCTCCCTAATTTTTTTATTTTTAAGGAGGAGCCTGGCGGTGAATCTCCTGGGGGAAAGCTCCCCAAACAGCTCTGCAGGATCGGGCACGGAGCTCACCCAGCATCCCTGGCAGCCGAGGTGACGGAGCTGTCCCCACAGTGACCCTGGATCCCCCCACGCTCCAGCACCTTCCCTGGGATTCTCTTCCTCGTTAGGGAAACATGCTCGGCAAAAAATAAACCCAGAATAGCAGCGGAGCAAAACACAGTCCAGACACCCACCAAAACAAATGACAGCGCCGCGGACGCGCTCGGGTCCCGGGGAGGAGGGAGGGAGCGGGGACAAACATCAGCTGCTGTGGGAACACGTGCCTGGAACACCACGGGAGATCTGCGAGCTGCCAGCCCCGCTCAGCCCCTGCAAACCCCAGAAATCAACAATTTATCCAAGTGGCCGCTCTTGGTGCGCACTCAAATAAAAAGGGAAAGCCTCACAGCGCTGCTTGTTTTTAAATCTGCGCCGTATTTTGGCCAGGAAGGGTTTGGAAAGGAAGGAAACCCACGTGAACACCGAAGGGAAACACGAGTTTCATTGATCTCTTTCCCAAATGAAAAGATCCCAAAACAGAACCCGAGATAAGGGCACTGCCGGGAGCAGCAATATTGGAAATGACTTTCTGGAGGGGAATGGGAAGCGACAACATCCTCACGGCATCCTCTGCCAGGCACCCCGAGGCTGCACGAACACACCCAGCGGCGGCAGCCGCACGTGGGAAAGCCTCGGGAGAGCTCGGCTTTCCCTGCGAGCCGCGGCACCGAAACGCCGCGAATCCAAAATTAGAAGCAAGCCCCAAAGGACAGCTCAATCAATCCCGCTGCTGTTCTCTGCTCTGTGCGATACGCAGCGAAAAAAGGGAAAAGTTTGGGTTTTCCCGAGTGCTTTTTTACTCAACCCCTCTAAGCAACGCCAAACCTCGGTTTCCACGAATTTTGGACCATTTATCCTCAGCTGTGCAGAGCCCTCCTCACCCTGGCTGAGGGAACACAACCCTGGAGATCTCACAGGTCTCCGAACACCCAGGACGGCGATATTTAAACCGACTAAAACTTATTTCCTCCCTCAGAGGAAAATTCCTAAATGGCAAATAAGCTTTGGCTCCTGGCACTGCGAGGCACCCGGCTACAAAAAGCAGAAAACACTTCTTTTAAAAGCATCTTCACTCTCTCGCCAGCGCCATGAGGTTTCTGACGGGGCTGCAGGGATGCTGCTCGCAGGACTGGCACCCGGTTTGAACGCGAACTCCTAAAGAGCCGCATCACCCAGGGGCTGCAGCGGCGCCGGTCCCGCTCCCGGCCGGCCAGATGCTATTTATAACCTCGATAAGACGCGGCTCAAAATAAAAATAATAAAAAAAAAGAATAAGAAAGACAAAACTGACCCCGCTCCTCGCTCGGACACCTTCCCCCCGCCCCGAGGGCTGCGGGGACAGCGGGACCGGGGCATCCCCAGCTCGGTGTCCCCACCCGGCCCCGCTCCGCCGCGGCCTCGTGGGGAGGCGGCCCCCGGCCCGGAGGCACCGCCGGTACCTCGATCTTGTCGACGCTGCGGGCGCATCCCACCACCTTCATGCCGTGCTGCACCAGCGCCCGCGCCACGGCCGCGCCGATGCCCACGGAGGCGCCGGTGACCAGCNGGACACGCCCATTTAGGACACGCCCCGTGCGACACGCCCATCTAGGACACGCCCCATCCATGGACACGCCCATCTAGGCCACGCCCACACAGGACACGCCCATTCAGGCTCAGCCCGAGCGCACCAGACGGGACCGGGATTGGGATTTTTCCGGTCCCCGGGGAGTGGGGTTGGGGTTTTTCCCTTCCCCGGGACCAGGGTTGAGGTTTTTCCCATTTCCCGGGAGCAGGATTGGGGTTTTCTGGTCCTCGGGAGCAGGATTGGAGTTTTCTGGTCCCTTGGGACCGAGATTCGGGTTTTCCGGTCCCCGCGAGCAGGGTTGGGGTTCTCCATTTCCCCAAGACCAAGATTAGGGTTTTCTGATCCCCGGGACCAGGGTTGAGGTTTTTCCCATTTCCCGGGAGCGGGATTGGGGTTTTCTGGTCCCCGGGAGCAGGGTTGGGGTTTTTCCCGTTCCCCGGGAGCGGCACTGGGGGTCTCCAGTCCCCAGGAACGGGATTGGGATTCTCCAGTCCCTGGGAGAGGGGTTGGGGTCCTTCCGATCCCCAGGACCAGGGTTGGGGTTTTTCCCTTCCCCAGGACCAGGGTTGGGGTTTTTCCCTTCCCCGGGAGTGGGGTTGGGATTTTTCCATTCCCCCCGGGAGCAGGATTGGGGTTTTTCCGGTCCCCAGGAACTGGGTTCGAGTTTTTCCCCATCCCCAGGGAGAGGGGTTGGGGTTCTCCAGTCCCCTGGAGCAGGATTGGGGTTTTATGCTCCTAGGGAGAGAGACTGGGGTTTTTCAGGTCCCCCGGAGTGGGGTTGGGGTTTTTCAGGTGCCCAAGGAATGGAAAGCTCGTGCCAAGGCTCCAGAGCCTGAACAGAACCGGGAGGGATGCGTGGAGCAGCGACCCAGCACACAGCCAAGGACTGGAGAGGGATAAAACGGGTGTGGAGAGAGCACAGGACAGAGCAGGGGCTCTTATCCCCCTCCCCAGGGCCAGGGATGCTCCGATAATTCCCAGAAACTTGGGAAGAAAGGGATTAATTGAAACAGAAGAGGCACAAGTACAGGGATTTAATTAACGAAAGAAAAGGCTGGGATTTAACAATCCCCCTAAAAGAGCCCAAAATCCAACCCCCTCCCACAGCCAGCGACCCCACCATCCCCAAACCCATCCGTGGAGGATCAGAGCCTGATTTTCAAGGATCTGTCCCTTCCCAGGCCACCTTTCCTCCCCTCACACCCCCCTCCACCGCGGGGATCCCGGCACAAACATCACCACCCACCTTTACTATGCATATTAATAAATATTCTTTATTTAAATTTTTGCACATTGCGCTTTAACATATTACATCCAAAACATTTTTGCAAATGGATGTCTACTTTGTAAAATCTTATATTCAGCTCCTTGTCATTCTGTACAGAATTATAGGTACAACATTACTTTTGCCACTAGTTTGCTTTTTGTAAGTCTCACAGGAAGAGAAACATTGAATGAAAAGAGATGGCTTAAATTAGAAGAGAGGCTTGCACAGCTACTCAACTAAAGATACAAGCCTGGAGAGAAAGAACAAAATTAAGGAAATCACCTCCACCAGCCTCCCCCTGGGAAAAAAAAAAAAAAAA
>VYZT01032176.1:6450-18049 GCA_013400735.1 Pomatostomus ruficeps | reverse complement strand
AACAGTGAAATCTGTCCAGGGAAGTTTGTTGAAGAGGATTTCCAGCTGTAAATTCTTAAAAAATGAAGTTTGACCTCGATGTGACAAAATTCCAGGGAGGAATGGGAATGACCTTTGGTGCTGGGCTCTGTGATCCATAAAAGCAGAGGCTGGAAATGAGAAATGAGCATTAAAATCTGTTTTTCCTTCCAGCCTGAAGCCCTGGAGCAGCTCTTTGCCAAGCACCCCGAGCCGAGGGCGTCGGAGCCGCTCCTCCTGGAGGCCGAGATCCTGCTGGAAGACATCCAGGTCGCCAAATCCTCGGGAAAAGCGGAATTTTCAGGGATTGATCCCACATTTCCAGCCCAGCAGGACTCCGGGTGTGACTCCGCATGCTCCAGGAGCTCCCGGGATGGAGGAACCTCGGCTCAGGGCGAGCTCAGATACGCCACCGTCATCAGTAACTCCCGACCCGGTGGCTTTTCCCAGCGGAAAACGAACCCGAGGAATTGTTGGGATTGCTGTTTCCCGGGGGAAAACTCCCTGGTTTTGGGGGGTTTCTCCAGCGGTGCTTGGGAGGGCGGGAATGGGGAATTCCTGGTGTTCCCTGGCAGGGCTCTGTCCCTGATTTCCTCGGAGGGGTTCTCGGAGCCTTGGGAGGAGGAGCAGGGCCTGTGGTACCTCGGGATCACGGCCCTGGAAAAAGGAGAGAGGAACGTTTTCCTCTCAGAAAGGGACAAATTCCTCACAGAAAAGGGCATTTCCCTCACAGAAAAGGATATTTTCCCCACAGACAGGAACATTTTCCTCTCAGAAAGGGACAAATTCCTCACAGAAAGGGACAAATTCCTCATAGAAAAGGACAAATTCCTCACAGAAAAGGGTATTTTCCCCACAGACAGGGACATTTTCCCCACAGAAAGGGACAAATTCCTCACAGAAAGGGACATTTCCCTCAAAGAAAGGGATATTTTCCCCACAGAAAAGGACAAATTCCTCACAGAAAAGGATATTTTCCCCACAGACAGGAACATTTTCCCCACAGAAAGGGACAAATTCCTCACAGAAAGGGACAAATTCCTCATAGAAAAGGACAAATTCCTCACAGAAAAGGATATTTTCCCCACAGACAGGAACATTTTCCTCTCAGAAAGGGACATTTTCCTCACAGAAAGGGACAAATTCCTCACAGAAAAGGACATTTCCCTCACAGAAAAGGATATTTTCCCCACAGACAGGAACATTTTCCTCTCAGAAAGGGACAAATTCCTCACAGAAAGGGACAAATTCCTCATAGAAAAGGACAAATTCCTCACAGAAAATGATATTTTCTCCACAGAGAGGGACGAATTCCTCACAGAAAAAGACATTTCCCTCACAGAAAAGGACATTTTCCTCACAGAAAAAGACATTTCCCTCACAGAAAAGGACATTTCCCTCACAGAAAAGGACATTTCCCTCACAGAAAAGGACATTTCCCTCACAGAAAGGGCCAGGGACACAGGGCAGCTCCAAAGCAGGGATCTCCTCACGGAGGAAGGGATTCTCCAGCACATCCCAACCAATCTCAAGGAATTTCTCCAGAGCAGCCTCAAGCCCAAAGCCACTGTCCCCTACGTGCCCCAGTTCGGGATGGCTGCGGCCAAAGGGCGGGAGGCCACGGAGAAAAAGTGACATAATCCCTGGAAAATGTGATATTCCTGATGTTTTTCTGGGTGTTGGTGCATTCCCCCTTTTCCCTCTCCTGGTTTCTGGTCTCAGACTTCACCTGGAGCCCCCGAGGGTGAGAGAGCAAGGGGTTGAGAGTGGCCTGGAATATTCCTGTGGGGAAAAGCTGGAATGGGCCATTTTCCTGGGAATGATTTCCCTGAGCCAGCCTGGATGTGGCTGGAAGGAAAGGATCAAGTGGAGAAAAGCTCAGGGTGCTGCAGGAAGAGAATCCAGATTCCTGTTTCTCCATTAATTGGATTTAATGATGCGTTCAAAGTGAAAAATCCACATTTTATGGTTGAACACGAGATCCCAAATGGCTGACATCTCTTCCCAAACTCTTCCCTAGGATTCCGTGGTAGAAAATTCAGGAATTTGATCCAATCCCCTGAATTTTTGCCTCAGGTGGGAGGAAAACCAGGTCTGTATTTCCTGGGAGAAGCAGGAAATCCAGCCCAGGCCTCTTTGCAAGCCAAAGCCGTTTTGTTTTTTTTAATTTTAATTTCATAGTTCATAACTATTTTTCTACAGCTGCCTTTTCAGAGCTCTGTTTCGAGGCGTTCAGGAGGATGAACTCGTTGTGTGTTCCAAAGAAGAAATTTCCTGTCCAACTTCAGAAAAACCAAAAAGGCAAAATCAACGATAAAAATTAATTCGCTAATTAATTCCTCCCGTCAGGAGCTGCCAGGGCCGGGCACGGAGAAACCTCCCCGGGAGAGCAGCCCTGAATATCCAGGAATATTCCAGAGTCCTGCTGGGAGGGAATGATTGGAAAAACCAGGGATGAGGAGGGGACGGCTCTGATGGTGCTGAAAAGCCGGGAGCAGCCAGGTCTGGGGCCAGAGTGAGTCTGGAGTTCAGAGTTAATTAATGGGTCNGCCAGGTCTGGGGCCAGAGTGAGTTTAAGTCATGGCAGGGTCACCGCTGGAATTAAGAGTTAATTAATGGGTATTTTCTGGCCTTTTTTTACTCTTTTCCCCTCATTTTCTCCCATTTCCCATCGTTCTGGATGGGCCTTTTCGGGATGCAAATGCAGCTCATTTCCTATCCCTGAAAACCACTCGGAAATCAGCTGTTTGTGCCTTCAAAGGGGAGAGTCAGGGACAGGTGGCACGAAAAAACCTGCCCGTGCTGCTTTCCCAGCAAAAAATCTCATTTCCCCATGGATCCAGCACCGGGAAAAGGAGGAGGAGCAGCCCGGTGTCCCATGGGTGGAATGAGAGGGGATTTGAGCTCCACCCCAGCCCAAACCGCTGTGGGATTTTAGAATTCTGTGAATCCTGTGAATTCCGTGAATGGGATTTTAGAATTCCATGAATGTGATTTTAGAATTCCGTGAATGGATGGGATGGGGAAGCCAAGGAGCAGCTCCCTGTCAGATTTTCCCAGATCCACGTGGGACACCCAGCCCCGGGTGGGCAGGAGAGCCGGAGCAGGCTGGAAAGGAGCACTCAGAGCCCGGTTTGGAGCTCCCGATGATGATTAAAGATCTGGCAGGGAAAGGATTATTGAATCCTGTGCCTGCCTCATGTCAGGAGCTTCCCAGAGACCGGCTGCTGTTTGCAGGAACAGCTTGGAATCCCTCTGCTCCAGCTGGGTGGTCAGGAAAGCTCCAGCTGGGAAAGGATCAGCTCCCTCCTCAGCACAGGGACAGCGCTGGGCTCATCCCCGATCCCAATTTCTGCCCCCGATCCCAATTTCTGCCCCTGAACCATCCCACCCGCCCCAGGAACAACTTCTGCCTGGAGCAGAGATGGTTCCAGGGAGATTTCTTCCAACAGCTCCAGCTGAAGTGAAGGATCTTGGGTTTCTTTTTGTTTTCAGTCATTTTGAGTGTGCTCTGAAAGTAAAACATGGTTTGAGCTGCTGCTTGTCTTAGGAAGGGGCTGGAGAATTCCTGAGGGAGCTGGGAAAGGGAGCAAAGGAGGATCCAGAAGGGAAAAGCTCTGCAGCAGAGTCCTCCCCACACTTCCCACCTTTTTTTTTTCCCCTCACGTTTTCTCCCACTTTTTGATTTTCCCCTCGGAGCAAGGGAGACCCTGAGGGGCTGGAGCGTGTCCAGGGCAGAGAACGGAGCTGGGGAGGGGCTGGAGAATTCCTGAGGGAGCTGGGAAAGGGAGAAAAGGGGCATCAGGGGGAATTTCTGGCTCTGCACAACTCCCTGACAGGAGGGGGCAGCCAGGGGAGAATTTGGGATTTTTATCCCAGGGAACAGGGACAGGAGCACAGGGAACGGCCTCAGCCTGGGCCAGGGGAGCCTCAGGGTGGAAACTGTAGAAAATTTCTTCCTGGAAAGATTTTCCAGCCCTGGCAGTGCTGAGTCCCCATCCCTGGAGGGATTCAAAATCCCTGTGGATGTGGCACTTGGGCACATACTGGGAAATGATCGCACTCGATGGTCTCCGAGGATTTTTCCAAGATTAACGATTCCAGGATTCTGTGATTTCGTAACTGTGGGAGTTTTTTCTCCGTTTCCCATCAGCTGGATGTGAAAATAGAAGTTGAAAGAGCAGCCCTGCCCTCATTCCCGTGAGGATTCCCATCCATTCCCTGTCTGGAGGTGGCAGAGATGGCTCCAAACTCCCCAGAGCTCTTCTGGCTTCAGGAAGGTTCCAACCGCAGAGCTGGGAATTCAGGAGACGTGAGGATTATTCCCCTGCAAGTCCTGCTTGGTGTCACCTGCCAGACCCTCCCCGAGGTGACAGCACCCAGAAACCCCAGCCAGGATATTGCCAGCCTAAAACACAGAAAGGTTTCTTGTTGTTTAAAAAAACTGCCGGGTTTTTTAGGCAAAAAAACCCCATTTCCTGCCAATCTGAGATCCTTTTTCTCACTCCAAAAAAACCCAATCCCAGGATTAGGGGCTGAAGTGTGTGTGGGCACTGCTTTGGGGTGGTTTTAGGGGAGGGAGGAAAATCCCCGTGCATTTCCCAGGCTCTCCCTGTGAGGGTGGGAGGCCCTGGCACGGTTTTCCCATCCCTGGAAATGTCCCAGGCCAGGCTGGATGGGGTTTGGAGCAGCCTGGGACAGTGGAAGGTGTCCCTGACCATGGAGAGGGAGCTGGATAATCCCTGAGGCCCCTCCCAACCCCAACCATTCCATGAAAAATTCAGGTTTTAATCCTACATTGTGTTTATTAAGCAAAATTCCAGCTGCTTCCAGCACCAAATCCAAGGATCTTCCAGCCTTGCCGGTTTTACAGGATGAAAAATCCCATCAGGGGCTATTTATTCCCAAAATCGATCAACTTCCAGCCACAAATCCTCCCCCAGCTGGATCAGCTGGGCCGGGGAGAAGCCGTGGGCTCGGGGCAGGCGGCAGGGAGGGGAATATTCCCAGCAGCTCTCTCCGCTCCAGCTCGCAGGGATCGGGATGATCCCAAAAAACTCCCCGGGATGAGTCAGGCCCGAGTCTGCCAGGCTGGTGGCTGAGGGGGAGGAAGAGCAGCGAGGAGCTGGTGCTGCTCCAGCTCGGGGGAAGCTGCAGCTCAGCAGAGAAGTGTCAGGAGCTCCTTCCTTCCTCAGTTCCATGCCTGGAAAATCCACCTTTTCCCATCTTTCCTGCTGAACCCACACCTGCTCCCTTGGTGGCTGCCACAAAAGCTCAGGCAGGGGGAACATCCAGATTTTTCCAAGCAGGCACAACAAATTCCGCCTTCCTGCTGATATTTTTTTCTGCTCTGATCCGTGGTTTTTTCCAGCATTTCCCAGCTCTTTCTGGGAGGATTCCCGTGGTTAAGGATTCAAACCCAGGCTCTGGAGGAAAATGGGAATCTGAGATCCCAGCCTTACATCCCAGAAGTGCTCCGCTCTTCCTTGCAGTGGTTTTTAACCAAAATATTCAGGTTTCCAGGCTTATTTCAAAAGGAAAAATCATCCATGGGATTGTTTTGGGGCCATGACAAGCCCTTCCCGCTCCCCATCCCTTCACCTGGTTCATGGATGAGGAATTCCAGTGGTTCCTCTCCAGGCCCAGAACTCCTTCAGGGAGTGGCTGCCTTGAAAAGCTGCCCAGAGTTCTCAAAAATTTAAAAATAATTAAAAGCTTCAGTGGCTCCATAAATTCCTGCCTTTTTCCTAGGAAAGCTGGGTGGTGTTTTTTAGGGAAGCCGCCCCGTTGGAGAAGATCTGCAGGGATTTCTGTGTTTATCCATGGATGTGCAGGATTTGGGAATTCCTGGCAGCCTCCTGAGCTTCTCCTGAGAGGGAAAAACCCCATTAACGCTCCTAAAGGGATTTTGGAAGGGGTGGGAAGCTCATCCTTCACTGCCCAGCTGCTGCTCCCAAAGAAATCCCTGATTTATTCTCCCAAATAAATCCCAGAAGACGCTCCAGGAAGCCAAGGAGGGATGGAACATCTGCCCTGCACCTTTTCCCTCCTCTTGATATCAAACCCAACAATTCCTTCACTCCTGGGGAGGGTAAATCCCATTCCCAACCCCAGCTCTGTTCTATCCCATTTTATTTGGGATTAATTCCCGTTTATTCGATATCCACGAGCTCCTTCAGCTGGAGGAGGGAGCACAAACACTCATTAATTCTGCCCCGTTAATTAATTCAAGGATCTCCCGCCGTATCCAGGGTTTTTGTTTCCTTTCCCTGTTTCCTGGTGATCTCCCAGCAGTTTTCACCTGGATCCCTTTTCCCGGCCCCGGGATCTTTATGGAACAGGAGAAGGTGACAGGGACATTGGGGTTTGATGAGCTGAGGGCACAGAGGGGACAAACCCTGTGGGGAGTCGCTGCTGCCTTTGCCTGGCGTGGGCAGTGCCAAGAAATGTCCTGATCCTCCCTAAAAAAAGAGATTTTGGAGTGGAGAGGGCACAAAATCCAGAGAAAACCCAGAAAATGGTGTGGAATACCCCAAAATGGTCTCAGCGGAGGTTCTGAGGCTGCCTCAGGAGCGGTGGAGGGCACAGAAACCAGACCCCCTTCTGCTATCAGCCACTCTCATTCCAGACGTGTTTCCATGTGCTCCCTCCCTGTTTTAATGGGATTTTTATCCTCTGACAGAACTCACGGAACCCATTTATCCCTCTCTGCGCCACATTTATCACCCGGGGAGCTGAGTGCGTTCAGCACAGCCACAGACAGCTGCCAGCTTGTTTTGCTGCTTTCCTCTCAGTCTCCTGGCAAGACAAAAAAAAAAAAAAAGAAAAGAAAATGAAAATGAGTGCAACAGTTTTCCTATTTTAGGAAGTTGGACTTTTCCCCCCGCCTCTTCCACACAAACATCGCTTTTTTTGGTTTGTTTTATTTTTTTCTAGCGGAGAAAACAAATCCCCGCAGGATGCAGAGGATGCACAGCCTCAGGTTTGGTCCTGACACAGTTCTGTGTTCCAGAAACAAAGCTGGACCATCCCTCCGCTCAGGAATATCGGGAATGTTCTTTATCTCGCCACACAGCTTTTTTTGGAGGGTTGGGAATGTGGGAATCCTGGAGAAAAATGGGATAGGAATGGCCAGAAATCACCCGGGAATGAGGAAAAGCACTGCCTGCACTCTGAGGGCTCTGTGTCAGCACTGAATCCCAAAATTCCTCCTGAGCTGCTGCCTGAGCTGATCCCTGTGGTGCTGGCACTTAAAAAAATCCTGGAATGGTTTGGGTTGGGAAGGACCTTAAAGAGATTTAATTCCAAATTCTGCCATGGCAGGGACACCTCCCACTGTCCCAGGCTGCTCCAAGCTCTGGCCTTGGGCACTGCCAGGGATCCACAGCTGCTCTGGGAACTCCATTCCAGCACTATCCTGACAATTCCCATGTGGAAGGCAGTGGGATCCCAGTAAAAGCTGGGAACGGGGAAGAGAGGCCTCCCTGCTGAGCTGCCCAGCCCCTGAGTGCTGGGAGATCCCTCTGTCCCTGAACTCAGCCCCGGAGGTGGCTCTGGACAGCTCCCCTTGGAATTCTCCCAGGAATGGGGAAGTTTGGCAGGGAAGAGAGACTGGATAACCTGAAGCAAGAATCTCCAGGATTTCACAGGATGACAGAATGATTTGGGTCGAAAAGGACTTTCAAATCACCTCAGACATGATCTCAAAGCTCATTTGTGTGATCACTGAATATCCGAGAGCTCCGAGCCGGCTGTGGGAAGGCCAAAGGCAGTGACCGCCCCGTGCTGCCCACTGGGAAGTGACCTTTTCCCAGGATCTCAGCCAGGTTTACGGATGTGAAGTCCTTTAGGATGTCCAGAGCTCCTGGAGAATGAAAAATCGGTGCCGGTGAGTGGCCTCTGGCAGCTGCAGCAGGGCAGAGGCACAACAGGGAGGGCGCTGGGGTGAGCCGGGAATGCTCGGGGCCTCTGGAATATCTCAGTGCCCCTGGAATATCCCAGTGCCCCTGGAATATCTCAGTGCCAGGGAGCTCTCAGGATTCGCTCTGGATTGGGAACGCTCAGGGCCTCTGGAATATCTCAGAGCCTCTGGAATATCCCAGTGCCTCTGGAATACCTCAGAGCCTCTGGAATACCTCAGTGCCTCTGGAATATCCCAGTACCAGGGAGGGCTGCAGCTTTCAGGATTCACTCTGGGGTGGATTGGGAATGCTCAGGGCCTCTGGAATATCTCAGTGCCAGGGAGCTCTCAGGATTCACTCTGGATTGGGAATGCTCAGGGCCTCTGGAATATCTCAGAATCTCTGGAATATCTCAGAGCCCCTGGAATATCTCCGTGCCAGGGAGGGCTGCAGCTCTCAGGATTCACCCTGGGATGGACTGGGAATGGTCAGTGCCTCTGGAACATCCCAGTGCCTCTGGAACATCTCAGTGCCTCTGGAATATCTCAGGGCCTCTGGAATATCTCAGTGCGAGGGAGGGCTGCAGCTCCCAGGATTCACTCTGGGATGGATTGGGAATGCTCAGGGTCTCTGGAGTATCTCAGAGCCTCTGGAATATCTCCGTGCCAGGGAATCTCAGGATTCACTCTGGATTGGGAATGCTCAGTGCCTCGGGAATATCTCAGACCCTCTGGAATATCTCTGTGCCAGGGATGGCTGCTCGGAGCTGGCCTGGCAGACTCACCGGAGGGAGATAAGAACAACCCGAGCCCCGGATCGCAGCCGGAGCTCTCAGGAGCTCCTGAATTTCCTCCTCCTGCTGCTCTGAGCCTTCCCCGGAGCATCCCAGCTTCCAGCAGGGTGTCAGGGAGGAGGAGGAACAGCGGGAGCCCTGTCCTCCCTGGTGGGTGAAGCTCTGCTGCCTCTTCCCAGGCTCTGGAATTGCATCCATGGCTCTGGATCGCTGCCTGGAGCAGCACTGCTGATCTTTCCTGTTGCCAGGGAGTGGGAAAGCTCGGATGTGCTGCCTGGGCAGGACCAGGAGCGAGGTTTGGATTTCCCTGGAGCCTGGAAGAGCAGAGTTCCCTTCCGTTTTTTGGGAATTCTGTACCCTGCCCTCATTCGTGTGGTTCACGATGAGACAACTCCCAAATATTCCAAGGATTTTCCTGAGCCTAAACCACGGGGTTTAAACCTCGAATCCAGAGCAGAATTGCAAAAGTGACTTTTCTGTGGAGTTTCACAGAGTTTCAGAGCTTGTCACAGCACTCTGGACCAAATCCCTCACACCCAACTCTGTGTCCAAGGCAGCAGAGAGGGGGGATAATCCACCTTAGTTCCCCTCACTGCAGCCCAGATTTTGTCAAAGGTGTTGGCGCGATGAAATTCAGTTGATAATTAATTTTATATTTAGAAAGAAACTCCTGGATGTCACAGAAATCTCTCAAGCAGTGATTAACTCTTAATTTTACTCAGCTGAGGCAATCTTTTATCCTTTACACGGCACAAAACTTCTATTCAACCTCGTCCTTTTCCTGCATAAAGATCGGTTTATCAGGATCTGGCCTGCGGCTCTGGGGGATTTTGGGCCATGGGATGGTACTCGAGCAGGAATTCCGACACAGCAGCCTTCTGTTCGCTGCTCTGAGGCTGCAGTCATGAATCCCTGGGAAAAAAAAAAATCCAAAAATCAAGGGGCTGTGTGTCATCCACAAATAACTCTTCAGTTCAAAGGTTTTGTCATGAATAGATTTTATTTTTCTCCGCCGGACCCTGAGGTTTTGGGGACTTGGGGTGGGTTCTTTCTGCCTTTGAAACGCTGCTCCTCAGCCACGGAGAGCAGAAAATTCCTCTTTTACCGCGTGAGCCATGTTCTTCATCTTCATCTCGATCTTTGATGAGACATCAAACACCCCAAGATCTCGTGTTTGGGATCAAACAGAAGTTCCTGCTGTGATAAACCCTCTAAAGAAATTACCCTTTACCTGCTGGGAGTGACCAGGTACAGGTGTGACAGGTGGCACTTTGTCATTGTCTCCTTGAGGTGAGCAGCTCCTGTTTGCCAGGGCTCACAGGGAAAAATTCCTGCCCAAAATCCCATCCCAGCCGTGCCAAAGGGAAAAATTCCTGCCCCAAATCCCATCCCAGCTGTGCCTAAGGGAGGAATTCCTGCCCCAAATCCCATCCCAGCCGTGCCACGGGGGAGAATTCCTGCCTAAAATCCCATTCCGGCTGTGCCATGGGGAAGAATTCCTGTCCAAAATCCCATCCCAGCCGTGCCAAAGGGAAAAATTCCTGCCCCAAATCCCATCCCAGCTGTGCCAAGGGGGAGAATTCCTACCCAAAATCCCATCCCAGCCGTGCCAAAGGGAAGAATTCCTGTCCAAAATCCCATCCCAGCCGTGCCAAGGGGAAGAATTCCTGCCCAAAATCCCATCCCAGCCGTGCCAAAGGGAAGAATTCCTGTCCAAAATCCCATCCCAGCCGTGCCAAAGGGAAGAATTCCTGTCCAAAATCCCATCCCAGCCGTGCCAAAGGGAAGAATTCCTGTCCAAAATCCCATCCCAGCCGTGCCAAAGGGAAGAATTCCTGTCCAAAATCCCATCCCAGCCGTGCCAAAGGGAAGAATTCCTGTCCAAAATCCCATCCCAGCCGTGCCAAAGGGAAGAATTCCTGTCCAAAATCCCATCCCAGCCGTGCCAAAGGGAAGAATTCCTGTCCAAAATCCCATCCCAGCCGTGCCAAAGGGAAGAATTCCTGTCCAAAATCCCATCCCAGCCGTGCCAAAGGGAAGAATTCCTGTCCAAAATCCCATCCCAGCCGTGCCAAAGGGAAGAATTCCTGTCCAAAATCCCATCCCAGCCGTGCCAAAGGGAAGAATTCCTGTCCAAAATCCCATCCCAGCCGTGCCAAAGGGAAGAATTCCTGTCCAAAATCCCATCCCAGCCGTGCCAAAGGGAAGAATTCCTGTCCAAAATCCCATCCCAGCCGTGCCAAAGGGAAGAATTCCTGTCCAAAATCCCATCCCAGCCGTGCCAAAGGGAAGAATTCCTGCCCAAAATCCCATCCCAGCTGTGCCATGGGGAAGAATTCCTGCCCCAAATCCCATGGTTTGTACCTGGTGGTTCCCCCGGCTGTGGGATCTCCTCTGCTCCAGGCAACATTCCCTAAGGAGAATCCTCAAACCACCACCGGCTGCTTCCTCTCTCCTGCTCTGCCCCCGCGGACGCACCGATATCGATAAATATCGATAAATTTGTGTTTGATTCCTTGGAATCCCGGGCTGGGAGGGACCGCGGCGCTGCCCTCACACCACCCCCGCCATGGGCCGGGCATTCCCGGCTGGAATTCGGAGGGATTCGCTGCAGGGCTGCTCCCGGAGCTCCCGCCCGGCCGGGGGGGACCCGGGGCCGCGGCTGCGGCGGGGGAGGGACGGACGGAGCGGGGCGGGACGGACGGGGCCGGGAGGGGAGAGCCGAGCGAGGGAGGAGAGCGGCGGGGAAGGAGGGAAGGGAGAGGAGGGAGCGGAGCGGAGAGGGAAGGGAAGGAGCAGAGAGGGAAGGGAAGGAGAGGAGCTGGCAGGGAAGGGAAGGAAGGGAAAGGAAGGAAAGGAAAGGGAAAGGAAGGCGCGGAGAGCAGCG
>VYZT01032168.1:20660-31775 GCA_013400735.1 Pomatostomus ruficeps | reverse complement strand
CGCGGCGGGCGGAAGTGCGGCGCGGGGCGGGCGCGCGGCGGGGCGCGCGGGGCGCCCATGGGGATCCTTAAAGGCGCCGCCGCCGCGGAGCCGCCGCCCGGTCCCGGAGGGACGCGCCGAGCCTGGCTGGAATGAGCAGGTGGGGCGGAACCCCCGGCACTTCCCCCGACACCCCGGCCCCCACGTCAGCCCCCTCGTGCTCCGGCACGCGTGACCGCTGCCTCAGTTTCCCCCGGTGTCGGGGATCGTGCGGCCGTGGTGGGCGTGGGGGACCCCCGGGCTCCCCTCGCGGGGAGGGGACGGACCCCGAGATTGCCGGGGCTGGAGATCCTGAGAGAGGGGGGTGCAGGGCCAGGGGAGGGGGCTGCAGACCCCGGTGGAGGGAGCACAGCCCGGGGCTGGGGGCTGCGGAGGGGGCGGACAGACCCCTGCAGGCTCCAGGCAGGGGTGCAGAATCCGGGCAGGGGTTCCAGGATGCGGAGCTGCCCCGCCGGGGGCGTTCCCCGGGGCAGAGGGCCAGGCTGGGTCCTGTGTGTCCCGGGGGACACAGCAGCCCTGTCCCCTGCTCCTGGGGAGGAGGGTTTGTGCCAGCAGGATGAGATCCCGGCGCTGTCTGGGCACCCCCGGGACAGGTGACGGGGACCCAGCTTCACATCCCCGCGGCTGGAACAGCCCGGGGTCCCCCGGCAGGATTCCCCTCTGGCTCAGGGCTGGAGCCAGCTGGGCCCTTCCAGTCCGGGAACAGCCCCTTGAGCTTCCCCGCAGCCCCCCGTCCCTGGGATCATCTTAACCCGTATTTGTTTTCCCCCTTTCTGTCCCGATCGTCCCCGTGCCATACCCAGCCCCAGTGACGCTCCAGGCGGAGCAGGAGGCTCTGGGTTCAGGGGTTTATTTTATCCTGCATGGAAAAAGGAGCAGCTCCCAGCTGAGAAGGGAGCTTGGGTACAAACAGGAAGCCCTGGAGGTGCCCACTGCCCCAGCACCAACAGAAGGGCTGTGCTGGGGCATGTCACGTATGAGCACTGAGTTTATCGGGTGCTGCAGCGCTGGGAGCAAGAGATTTCTCCTGGCTTGCGTCAGGCTGAGCAGGGCTGGGGCGGAGGGATCCGGGGCCAGCGCCCTGCCCGTGGCACGGTTTTGCAATGGCTCTGGGGTCAGTGGGGCACATGCCATGCCCTCCCGTGGTGGGCACACTGGGCCCTGTGCCCAAAGAGCACCCAGATCCTGTGGGATTGGAGCATGTGGGATCAGGACAGGCCCACCTGCCGGTGGGGCTGGCACACGTGCGGTGCTGGGACAGATCCAGCTCTCCCAGTGGGGCTGGCATGTCTGCCAGGACAGACCCTGTGGGGCTGGCACGTGTGGCTTCAGGATAGACCTGTCCCAACTTGCAGCCTTGAGCACCCAACAGAGCCCGGAAACGAGAGATTTATGACTTCTCTGACCTTGCAAATTGCTGAGTCAGATGGTGAAGGTTTTCTGCTGCGTTCATTTCCCAGGCTTTAAAGAACCCTGTGGGTTCCCAAAGCCTGGAAGTCCTCCTGCTACAGCCCTGTCCCAGCACGAGAATCATCCCCAGGCTGCAGCGAGAGGGAGCAGCTGGTGCTGAGTGTGCTGAGGGTCACTTCTCCACATCCTTCTCCCTGGGAAGGGTGTGATATCCCCTCCTTCCCGAGGGCAGCACACCAGCCCTGGAGGCTGCAGCCTTGCCAAGCCCCAGCAGGATCAGGCGGAAGGTTTGGGATGCTTACACCCTTTCTGGGGTGTTTGTTCTACGCTCATGAGGGGAATTTCCCCTCGTTGGTGTCCCCCCATGGCTGCACTGGGCTCTGCTGCCATCCCAGCTAGGGCAGAGGGGACTGGCGTGGCGTGGCTGGTCTTTGGACTTTGTTCCTTCCTGTCCTTAATTTTCCCAGTTCAGGGAGGGGACAGTCCTCCTTCCCCAAGGACATGGACGGCTGGACTGTCTCCACCTCTCCAGCCAGGCTGGGCCCGCTGCCAGCCTGGGGCCAGGGGGTGTTATCAGGGCTGGGCTGGCCCTGGGAGCCAGTCCCTGTCACCCCCCAGGACACCCTGATTATGGGGGGCCCTGTCCTGCCGTGTGCCCCAGCGATAGCGCCGCGGGGTGGGACACCTGTCCTCACACTGCTGGAGCAGGGGGATGCTGGGGGGCTCCCTGGGGACCTCACCCCGGACAGGGACCCCCTGCCTCGAGCATCCCCCGCCGTGCATTGCAGGGGGACAGTGCCATGGCTGAGAAGGTGTCACCGAGCCCCGGCGGGGGCATCACGCCGCTGCAGCAGATGCTGGCCTCAGGGACAGGTGCCATCCTCACCTCCCTCTTCGGTGAGCAGGGCGGGGTGGGCGCCGGGTGGGGGGCTGGCAGGGGCTGTCATGGCTAAAGGGTGATGTCTTTCCAGTGACACCGCTGGACGTTGTGAAGATCCGGCTGCAGGCCCAGAGGACCCCCTTCTCCAAAGGTAACCCCACTCAGGGCTGCGGGCAGCCCCCCAGCAAGCAGCCCCCCAGTGCGCAGCCTGCGGGGATGTCTCAGCTGGCAGAGCTGGTGGCAGGGGTGTCTGGGCTCTGGAGCGTGGGGCCATCGCGAGGTGGCAGGTTTCCATTGGCCCCTCGTCCTCGCGGGCTCAGGGGCCCTGCTGGGGGAGCTGGGCTCGTGCTTGGCTCTGTCCTTCCCCTCCGCAGCCCGGCGCCGAGGGGTCAGCGCTGTGCCCGGCAGCCCCCGAGGGGTCAGCGCTGTGCCCAGCAGCCCCCGGCCCTGCAGGCAGTGGGGCTGAGAGGCTCAGCCTGCTGCAGCTGCTGGCTGTTCCCCACTGCCTTTGTCTCCATGCTGCTCCCCGTGGGCTCTGCCCCTTCCTGTGGGGCCAGTGGGCTGGCCACAAGGGACTGGTTTGGTGACAATAGGAGCTGCTTGGGACGTGGCTGTGGGGACATCCAGCCCTCTCACCCACAGAGCTCTCCCGCTGCCTGGCTCGGAGTTGTAGCACACACGTGTGCCCCAGCCCCGGGTGGTGGCACGTCCCCTGTGTGGTTGCTCAGTGTGTCCCCATTGTGTGTTTCAGCGTTGCCAGCGCAGTCAGTGCCCTGGGGCGCTCAGCCGGCCACATGTGAGTACGCCAGGGGCTCCTGCTGCCAGCGGCTTCGCTTTCCCAAGCCTTCATCCCGGTTTGCTTCTCCACTGGTGGTGGCTTGGGCTCCTCTGGCTGTGGGGACATCCCTGTGGTGTGGGGCTGACAGTGTCCCCAGCCCAGGCTGCCCCTGCAGCCCTGCTTTGGGGCTGGCTGTGCCACATCTGTGGGGATCTGTTGTGCAGCAGGCCTGGCTGGCTGTGGTCCCCCTGTCTTGTCACTGTCCTGTTGCTACTTCAAATCCCCTTGGATTTCCACTGCCTGGTGTCCCTGTGCCTGCCTTGAGAGCACAGTGGATGGGCCAGTGCTGATGTCCCCACGGTGCCGGGGCAGCAGAGCCAAGACTGAGCGAGGCATAAACCCTCTCCTGTTGCTGGCAGTGGGTCCTGCTGTGTCCCCATCCCTGCCATGGAGCTGGGTGTCCCCACCCCGTGGTTCTGGCCGTGGTCAGACCCTTGCTGGAGCATTGTTCCTCTCCTGCCCTTGGTCTCGGACTGGTCCCTGCTGGGCTCAGGCACTGAGGGTTTGGCTCCTTCCTGGAAGAGCTGATGGCTTTGGGATCAGATGTGCTGGGCAGGGCAGAGGGGAGGGCTCTCCTGTGTAATGGCGATGCCGTTGTTTCCTCCTCAGGGAAATGTTTCCTCTACTGCAACGGGCTCATGGACCACCTGTACGTCTGCCAGAACGGCAACGGCTGCACCGCCTGGTACAAGGCCCCCACCCACTTCACCGGCACGCTGGTATGAGCTCCAGGCATGGGCAGGGGTCTCCTCGTCCCAGAGGGGTGTCGGGGTGTTTTCTGAGAGTTGTTTGTCCTTCTCCTGCCTGTAACTCCTGTCGCTGGTGCTCCGCTCTCTCCCCAGGATGCCTTTGTGAAGATCACGCGCTATGAGGGCATCAGGTCTCTGTGGAGCGGCTTGCCCCCCACCCTGTGAGTCTGGGGATTCTGGGTGCTGCCACCAGCCCCGGCACACAGACATCGGTCCCAAACCCCCTGCCAGCCCCCAGGGAGGACATGTGCCCCTCACACCCCTTCTCCTCCTCGCAGGGTCATGGCTGTGCCAGCCACTGTCATTTACTTCACTGCCTACGACCAGCTCCGGGACTACCTGCACACCCGGGTGGGGAGCTGGGGCCACTACATCCCCTTGCTGGCCGGGGCCCTCGCCAGGCGTGAGTACCCCTCCTGTCTGGTGTCCCCCTGTGCCCACCCCGTGTGTTTCCATTAGAGCGAGGCAGCTTTCAGTGCCCGCATTCAGTGCCTGGCTCTCCCGGCACAACGCTGACGGCTCTGGGACAGCGCTGGAGCGGGTGGAGCTCATTCCCCGTGTCCCTTCTCCTTGCAGTGGGTGCTGTGACAGTCATCAGCCCCCTGGAGCTGATCCGCACCAAGATGCAGTCCCGGCAGCTCAGCTACCGCGAGCTGCGCGTGTGCATCCAGTCCGCAGTGGCCCAGGACGGCTGGCTGTCCCTCTGGAGAGGCTGGGGACCCACGGTGCTGCGGGACGTCCCCTTCTCAGGTACGGCTGCAGGGCCAGGGCAGCCCTGCACTGGGTGAGCAGGGTTGGTGTGTCCAGGGTGCCCAGTGGTGGCACTGGTGTGTCTCCTCTCCCCAGCTCTGTACTGGTTTAACTACGAGCTGGTGAGGACGTGGCTCTGCAGGCAGGCCTGGCTGGATGAGGCCACGTTCATGGTCAGCTTCACATCCGGGGCCATCTCTGGCACGGTGAGTTTGGGGCACTGGGGCTCCCTTGTGGGGATGGCCCCTGTGGGTGTGAGGAGTGGGACTGGGATGGTGCTGGGAGGTGACAACAGAGCTGGCACTGGGCAGGAACGCCAGGTCCTGGCTCAGCATTGTGTTAACCCCGCAGGTGGCCGCGGTGCTGACGCTGCCCTTCGACGTGGTCAAAACACAGCGGCAGATCGAGCTGGGGGACAGTGAGGTGCACCCAGGTGAGGGGCCAGGCTCTGGGCAGGTGCCTGGGGGGCAACCAGGACTCCCCATGGGTGTCCCCCAATGCTCACCCACTCCCCTCTCCCGCAGTCGCCGCCTCCAAGCCTTCCTCCACCTGGCTGCTCATGCAGCGGATCCACGCCGAGTCTGGCACCCGGGGGCTGTTTGCAGGTGAGGATGTGCCCGGCCCTGTGCTGGGGTCCCGGGTGCCCCGGTGTCACCACAGGGCTCACGGTGCTGTCCTTGCAGGGTTCCTGCCCCGCGTCATCAAGGTGGCACCTGCCTGCGCCATCATGGTCAGCACCTATGAATTCGGCAAGACCTTCTTCCAGAAGCTGAACCAGGAGCGGCGGCTGCGGGCATTGTGAGCGGGCCTGGGGCAGGGCTGGATGTGGCCGTGCCCAGGGGACAGTGCCAGCCCTGCTCTGGCCGGGTGTCCCAGGAGCGGCGATCCGCACTCGGCTGTGTAGAGCCCAAGTGCCTTCGTCCTCGCTCTGCCTCCCGCTGCCTACACACAGAGCCAGGGCCAGCCCGGCCCCACTCCCCATCCCAGCTGCTCTGGGGGACATCTGTGCCTGCTGCTGTGACACTGGGGGGCATATGGAGCCCCCCACACACATCCCTTGGGGCTGGACAGATGCTGCTGCTGGATTCATGGACACTCTGGCAAGGATGGGGTGTCCCAGGAGACTTGGCCCGGCTGGAGATGGAGCTGGGGCTCTGGCGAGGACCAAACCCCAGCCCTTGGGGGCTTCTCTGCCTGCCCGGGCCCCCCAGCCCTGCTGTGCCTGAGGATCTGCCCCTCCTGCCCATCACTCACGCACAGCCTCGCCTTGCCGGCTCTGCATGGCCTGGGGACACGTCAGGACCCCCTCCCTGCCTCTGGACCTCTCCTCCCACTCGGACTGTCCCCATCCGCTGTCAGACCCCGTGTGGGGACAGACCTCACTGCTGCTCTGGGGGGCCATCGTGGCACCCCTGCCCCATCCTTTCACTGCGAGGGCCTGCCCCAGCTCTGCGGGCACTGCCCCCTTACCCAGGGACTTAAGGGGGGAATTTCTCTTATTTTCTTAAATAAAATAATGTCTCTTAGTGGAAGGATTTCTCTCCGTGTGCTGGGGGACTGTAGAGGCATCCCTGGGCTGACAGCCGTGTTGGGTGGGCACGGTACTGTCCCCAACAGGGTCCCTGCTGGGGGGAGTTAGGGAACCCCAGGACCACCATCCTCCCCCAGCAGCACCCACTGCTGATGGGCCAGGGGCTGCCCCATCCTTGGTCATCTGCTGTGTCCCAAAGGGGCTGGAGGAGGCTCGCTGGACCCCCCAGCATCCCTGCCTGCGCTAGGACCTCATGGCAGGGGGGCACAAGGGGTCTGTCCCCCCCTTTCGCAGCTGGGGAGGTGGATGACAGGCCAGCTCTGCTTGCTGCATTTATTGATTCCTTTTGCTCCAACAAGGCAGATGGGGCTGAAATAAAAACCAAAACCACCCAAAACAACCCAAAACCCAGGGGAGGACAGGGAGAAAGGGGGAAGAAGAGTCCTACCCCTGTTGTGGGGATGCTGCTGCAGGGGGGTCAGGCAGCCCCCACAGTGCAGGGGAGCTGGGGGAGGCCAGGCAGGCGCAGCCCGGGGGGGCACCGAGGGCCGAGCAGGATGGACAGCGGGGCCGTGCCGGACCCTCACCCCTGGAAGGGACCTGGCCCCGGCCCCCCCTTGCTCCCAGTGTCCCCCACCACAGCACAGTTCATTCCCCCCATCCCCAGCTCGCCTGGTCCCAGTCCTGCATCCCCCATCCCAACAGGTCCATGTGTCCAGCCAGGGTCCAGGCTGGGGGTCCGAGGCGCAGCCGGGGTGGGGTCTCAAGAAGGGGAGGGGGATGCCCGTCCCCAGCCTGCCCAGTGGGTTCGGCGAGTCCATCCTTGGTCCCGGGGCGGCGAGGGGGTCCGAGCTCAGTCCTGTGCCGCGGTGCAGGGCCGGGTGGCCGGGCCGGGGGGCGGCGCGGGGGCCGGGGGTCTCAGCTGGGGCTGCGGGTCGGGCTGGCTTCCGTGCTGTCGCTCACCAGGCACTCGTTGGACTTGAGGCTGGCCAGGGACTTGCAGCTGGGCAGGGAGGCCAGGGAGCCGCAGAGCCCCAGCATGGAGGGCGTGGGGTCCTTCCCTGCGGGCAGAGAGGGGCGTCACTGCGGGTTCGGCCTCGTGTCGCAGCCCTGCCACCCCGGGGGGACGGGGACAACCTGTCCGGGGGCGACCTGGCTGTCCCTGCACTGCCGGGGCAGCATCCCTGCCCTGAGGAGGGGCTGCTGGTGGGGCTGGACCCCTGGGTGCGTGTGGGGAGAGGTGCTGAGCCTCGGGGACACCCTATGGGGATGGGGGGGGTCTTACCCAAGGGCCCCCAGGGCTCCCCTTCACGCTTGCCCTCGCCCAGGCGCTGGGAGTCGGAGCTGAGGCTGTTCTCGGCCGAGAGCTGGTCGGTGCTCACGAAGCTGTGCCTGCGGAGGGACGGCTCTGAGCCCCCCGGGGCTGGCACAGCCCTCCTGTCCCCCCCACGCTCCGTGTGCCCCCCGGGGTAGGGCAGGGTCTGTGTGCAGGTCTCTGTCCCCGCTGCGAGGTTACCTTCTGTAGAGTTTGCTGTCCGAGCCGCTCTCGTTGCCGTTGAGGGTCCCCAGAGACGGCCACTGGTTGACCAGGGGTGTCACCATCTCCTTGGAGAGCTGGGCCAGCTGCGGGTTCTCGCAGGGGATCAGCCCCGTCCTGCAGCAGAGGTGGGCGCTCAGCCCTTGGCACAGACAGGGTCTGTGGGGGTCTGGGCACTGGGGAGCTTGGGCCCATCACACCCCACGGGAGGTACGGGGGGCCGGGGACCCCTCACCCTGCCCCTCAGGATCAGTGGGGCACTGGGAACCACCCAGAGCCTGTGCAGCCCCCTGGCTCCAGGGATCCCCAGCCCCTGAGCCCCCCGGTTGTGGCAGTGGGTCCCCACTCACAGCTGCTCCTGCAGCTCCAGGATGACGCCCTCCAGCTCCCTCTTCTCCAGCTGGTTCTGCACCATCACCTCCTCCAGCCGGAGCTTCAGCCGCTTGTTCTCCGCCTCCAGGTCCTTCAGCTGCGACTCCCGCAGCCGCACCAGCTCCTCCAGGTATCCCTGTGTGAGGCCACCGTCAGTGGTGTCCCGCTGCCACCACCCCAACGTCCCCAGGGCCATCCAGGGTGACAAGGAGCGGGCTGGGTCACCGCAGCAGCAGGACGAAGGGCTGAGGGTACCACTGGGCTCTGGGAGTGGGGATGCAGAGGCAGAGACGCTCCAGGCTGGAGCATCTGGGGGAGTTGATACCCTGACATCCCCCTCCTGGCTCTCAGTACCTTTTGGGCATAAACAATGCGGAATTTCTGCTCCATCTTGCGCCACTTGTTGTACCAGCTGTCCTCATCAGTGACCAGGGGCAGGTAGGGGTGTTCAGGTGAGCTGTCCTCGCTCGTGCTGCTCTCCACGCTGCCCCGCTCCTCCTCCTCACTCAGGTAGTCATAGCTGGGGGTGTGGGGGCTCAGCAGGGGCTGCCACGCATTCAGGGAGCCCCATGGTGGTGCTGGGGGATCGATGGGAGGGTCCCCACCCCAGGGAGGGCACCCCGGCTCTCACCTCTGCGTGAACTTCAGGTAGGGCGTGTAGTCGATGACCACGGGGGTTTTGCCGTCCATTACCTCTCCCTTCAGGCAGAAGCTGAGCAGAGGCAGCAGGAGAAGGAGCAGAGGGTCAGGGAACCTCGAGGGGTCAGTCTGGGCCTGTGTCCCACTGTGCCACCCACCTGTCCCTACCTGAAGTCGATGGCACTGAGCCCGATGAGCATCCCCGTGAGCACCGTGGACTCCTCCCGCAGCATGATGGCCCCGTCATCGTAAAACCGCCTGCAGGGAAACGCGTGGCTGGATGTGCCCCCCCAGCACCCCAAACCCTGCTCTGGCACCCAAAACACTGCCCTGGTACCCCAAACCCTGCCCTGGCACCCAAAACCCACCCTGGCACCCAAAATACACCCTGGCATGCCAAGCCCTACCCTGGCACCCAAAACACATCCTGGCACCCCAAACCCAGCCCTGGCACCCCAAACCCTGCCCTGGCACCCCAAACCCAGCCCAGCACACCCACACAGCCTCAGTGCAGGTATGGCCGTGGCCAGCAGGGCCGGTGGCTGCTCACCTGGTGGTCCGAGTGTCCCGCAGGGCCGTGGAGATGTACTCGGACATTCGCTTCTCCATCAGCGCCACTCGGATCCAGGCCCGGCCCTGTGAGGCAGAGCAGTCCTGAGGATGGTGGCTGCCACGGGGTGCCCCCACAGCTGTCCCCCCACATTCCCACCCAGCCTCGGCACTCTGGGCACCAGCAGATGGGGGTCCCCACATGGGGGGGGCTCTCAGCCCGTTTTTCAGTACCATGGGGACCCACAGCTCCTGGGGGGTCATGTGGTGGGATGGAGCTGCAGGAGAGCAGCGAGAAGGGAGAAATGTGAGGGCAGAGAGGGGTGGGAATGGGATGGGATGGGATGGGATGGGATGGGATGGGATGGGATGGGATGGGATCCATGGGATGGGATGGGATGCGATTGAGATATGATGGGAATGTAGATGGGTCCATGTACCAGGGTCAGGGTGGAGTGAATGGAAACAGGGACAGGCATAGGAATGGGGACGGTGACAGGGACAGAGACAGGGACAGTGCTGATGCCTTCCTGACCTTGGCCCTGGAGGTGCTGATGTTCTCCATGTTCTCGATGCTGCTGACGCAGTTGTTGGGGACCTTGCTGCAGGCCAGGCGGATGTAATCCCAAAACCCACGCTGCCCATCGGAGCTGAACCAGCTGACGGGGCCTGTGGGCACCCAGGGGCTGCACTCAGGGGCTGCCGTGCCAGCAAAGCCCCTCCACCCGAGCTGGACGCGCTTCCTGGTGCCGGCATGTGCATCCCCATCCGCCACGGGACACAGGGACAGCCGTGGGGGCCACCATTACCTTTAAAGCGGTGGCTGAGGATCTGCTCGAGGATGGCGGCGAAGTTAACGAACTCCTCGGAGGAGTCGTCGATGGGATCCGCCGTGTACTTCTCCAGAAGGGTCTTCACTGAGAACCTGGCGAGGGAACGGCGTCACCGCTGGGAGGGGACCCGCGCCCGGCACCCGCCGCCCGGGCCCTGGCGCACGTGAGGATTTAGCACCGGAGCAAAGCGCTTTTCCAGCTGTTGGCTCCCGCTCCCGGCAGGGGGAAAAGGGCGTCGGGCTGGGCTGTGGCTCGGTGACCCCCCTGTCCCTGCGTCCCCGGGGACCCTGAGGGGCGGCCGCTGCTCCCCGCTGTGCAAGTGGCCAGGAAGGGCGAACAAAGGCCCCCTTCCTCCCCGGCCGTGCGCGGGCGGTGATGGCTTCCCCTTCCGCCCGCGCTCGTGCTCGGGGCACAGCGACGCCGAGGACACGGATCCCAGCGAGCCTGGCAGGACAGGGTGGGATGGGGCAGGTGTTTGCTCAGGGGGCATCGCCCCCTCTGTGGGCCACAGCTGCCTGTGGGGATCCCCCTGAGCGTGGGTGGAGGGTCTCATCGGGGCAGTGGGGTCTGGAGGTGCCTCATGGCACAGCACTGAGGGCTGGAGGCATCCTGGTGGAGATCCAGGGGTCTCCATGGCATGACAACAGGGTCTTTAGATGCCCCACGCCATGGCAAGGAGAGCCATCAGGTCTCCATGTCATGACAGACGGGTCTGGAGGTGCCCCATGCCATGGTGAGGAGCTCTGGGGTCCCCAGACCCCAACAGGAGGCCCTGTCAGGTTGCCCAGGCCGTGGTGCTGCCGCATCCCCCCCAGCCCCGGGCCAGGCTCCAGTGCTCCCAGCACCAGCAGCCCCTCACCGGGGGCCCGGGGGGTGTCACCCACCCCCGCGCCCCGGCAGGAACCACCAGCGCCCCCCCACCCCGTCCCTCCACCCCATTCCTGCCCCCCCATCCCGGTCCAGCCGGGCGTCTCCATGACAACGCTCA
>VYZT01032167.1:44318-56113 GCA_013400735.1 Pomatostomus ruficeps | reverse complement strand
AGAGGAAGGGGGGGGGGGGGGGAGAAGAAGAGAGACAACATGTCCAAAAAAGTTGATGACACTAAAAACAATGGATTCACACTCTGGTAGCATTCTCTTCAAGGACTACAGTGTACAAGTCTAAAAACTGGAAACTATAAAACCTTTTCTTTTGAGTAACGGATGCAAGTGCCTTAGCAGTTTATCATTCACTGACCACTTTTGTAGTGAAGTGTTCTTCATGCAAGAACAGGCTTCTAGAATTTTGTTTCAGTTAAAAACTTATCAAACACTGAGCACAGTTTAATTTATAAATTAGTTTTCCTTTTCGATTTCAATCTCAGAGACACTCCTTCAGAAAAGTAAGCTCCTGCCTGGGAATGTGTAAAAGAACTTTCATCTTTCTGAAAGAACATTCTATTCAGTAACACTCAATTATAACATTAACTTCAGGAAAATTGAAATGAATCTCGTCATTATCATCAACAGACTGTAAAAGAACTACAAAAATGTTCCATGCCACAATGTCAGAAGATCAGTCACTGTCCCTGTATACCAGTTCTCCCCACAATCAGCCATCAGACCCAAGATCCAGCGAATTTTATCTGAAGGCCATTAAACAGGCTTTATTTCTTTATTCAACTGACAGTTAACAGGAATGCTTGGAGCCACTACATTACCTAACTAGACACAAATGCTCATTTTGACCTCAAAAAATGCTTATTTTTATCTCTTAAGTTATATTCTTTACCAGTATCAGTATAATTCTACTGAAGAATTACAATCTTTCCATTCAAATATCGAATGCCATCACTTAAAGATAGTCAAAGAGCCAAGTAAAACAAAAGCAGCAAAAGTAATTCTTGCTAGTTATAAACAATTATTATATGAAGTGTCTGAACACTGTATTTCAACTGCATTTCTTAAGCAGGTTGGATAATCCATGAAACATGTCTGAAAACAAGCTCCAAAGACTTTAAGGCAGTCATGTTCCTAATAATAACTTAAGAAAGCTTTGCAAACAAACATAAACAAAACTAATTCTCTTTACAATTCAGACTGACAATGTAAGTATCCTTCCTCAATGAAGTTCCTGAAGATAAAGTCACAAAGTAAAACTAATAATCCTAAATCTGTTTTCTTAACAGACTTTCTATGGAATTTTATTTCACATCAGTTTTTCCAATAAATAAAATAATAATATAAGTGTTCATATGCCTTCTACAGAAAAAAGTTTATACAAGATGTTACGTGATCACCTATCCCATGATGTGTTTATCTAGCTGTGTGCTGGACATTTTGTCCAGAAGGATCCTGTGAGAGACAGTATCAAAAACTTAATTGAAATCCATAAAGATGATATCAACTGGTTGCCCTTGATCAACAAGGGGGGTTACTCGGTCATAAAAGGAAATTAGGTTTGATAAGCAAGACTTTCCTCTCATGAAGCTGTGCTGTCTGTGACCAGTGACTATGTTGTCTTTCAGGTATTTTTCAACGGCTCCCAGAATAACCTCCATGATTTTACCTCTGTCACTGAAGAGTGACTGACAGGCCTGTGACCAGGGTCATCCTTCTTGAAAACTGGGTTGTTAGTCAGCTCCCAGTCAACTGGCACCTCTCCAGATGTCAGCTGAAAATTAGTATTTTTTTCCACAGATGAAAAGAAATTCTTATTGGACTATAATTTGGTATGAAATTATTGAAGTTTTGCACTTTTATATTCCGTTAAGTCATGGTATTTTCCAAATGTCTCTGCCAGAAAAAACCCACAATACAGCTTTAACGCCAATGACAAAAGCTGATTCTTGCCAAAAATATCAGCTATCAACTCTAAGTATTCCCTCCGTCAATTAACAAGACTGTATACAGCATTTCCTATGTAAATTTTCTATTTTGAAACATTTTGTACATTATTCCAGTATGAACTGCTCAAGAGATACAAAGCTTGTGAGCACTACCTTCTCTGTAGAAAACCTAAGGAAAACAGACACAGGCAAGCTTGTGGACAAGTATGAGTCAAGTCACCAGGTTGGACAACCAACAGTAAAATACTCTGTTAACCACAGGTTACACAGTGTTTCAAACACCTGAGAAATACTCTCTGCCATCACTGACACTACAGTGCAGCAGGTGTTCTGAAAATATTCAGCATCATCATTGATGTCATTTATTAAAGAAATGTTGTACATAAAGTAATGCTAAAATAACACCTAAAGAAATTTCTCTTGACTTTGAAGCTTCCGACCTAGTCTTCTGTCCGTCCAGATTCAAACTCTCACATTTAACCATGCCACAATAATCAGAGATTCAAAATAACCTGTGGAATATGCTTGTATCTTTTCTCCATATTACTGAAATACAGATAATACGGGTGCTCAAGATAGGTCTGCAATTTTCACAGAATGCTATGGAATGGTCCCAACTTACAGTACAAACTGATAGCAAAACACAGACTGAAGTGTAGTGGAACCAGAACAATTGTAAGGGAAATTCTTAAAGAATGGTCAAGATTACTTTGCAATTGTTGAATCTTAGAATTTATACTGCAAGGGTTCTTGTACATTTTCTTCTAACTTTAATTTTTCAAGAACAGCTTGCAGCCCTGGACAGGCATATTCAACAAGCCACCAACAAACTATTGAACTACTTGCACTTTGATACTTGCTATCAATAACCTGCTTAGGTCTCTGCTTTAGTTATTAAACAAAAATGTCATCACCTTTCTTAGCAGACATCAGCTATGTTGACTACATTCCACCTATTACAATAGAGATAGCACTGGCTTCCTTCTCATTTAACACAGCCATTCTTAAGAATCCCTTACTAAGAACCAAGAAATCCCTTTGTTCCCTCAGTTCCAAGGGTGCAGTTCTTCATTTAAGTCTGACATCTTAACAAAAAGCATGGGAAAAACATACAAAATTAGTAAAAGAAAAATCAAAAACTCCAAAAAAACAAAAGATCAAAACAAAACCACCCCAAAAAAATACCCACACAGAGAAAACAAGAAAAAACAACAAAAAGCAGCTACCCAACTTCACACATATATCACCCTATTTACACACCCTCGTTGGGATTTACTTTTTTACGGTGAAGTTCCAGACTGCTGCATCATAGCCCTTAAAACAATTTTCTACCATAAATTAAAAAACCTCTGAGTAAGTCTAAAACCCAGTGAGGCACCTAAGAAGGCCACCTCTCAAACTGCTTTCTGATTTAGCAAGAACACTGAATTCTATATGGATCAGTCTTCAAGATGTTATTTCCAGACCTCAAACTGTTTTTATGTCAGATTTTCAGCATTCTTTTCGAAACTGTTACTAAACAATGGGACATTATATTGCAATGTTGATTCTGTCAGTTCTGCATAGATCACAAGACAGAATTCACTTCCCAATTTCTGTATTTATAGCTCCCTTAGAGCACTCATAAAGCCAAGGACTATTCAGGAGTTTTATTAATTTCTTTTAGCAGGAAATTCACAGAAGTCATGGAAGAAAACAACTCAGCATGACTACTTCAGCACAAATTCATCCTCAATTGCAGTTGCTCATTCTGTTATTATCACCTCTATTTTCTACATTCCTCCTAAATGCATGGATCTTGCAAATAACATCATTGAAATAAACCCCAACAGTAGTTACACACCTTGGACTATTTATATCCAAAAAGATTCACACATAGTCTTTTAAACTGCTTGGCATTTTTGGGAATACTTTTTGCTAGGAAAATAAATTTCTCTCCAATAAAGTCACNAAAAATACTTTTACTGTCAGCACCACTGTATCAGCACATTATTCCATTAACATGAAGCTACTTTTGTCAAAGTGCCACATTTGGAGCTTCGTTAGATACTTAATGCTAAATAGAAATTAGAATAGTAAGCTCATTCTCTTTACTACTAGTAGTATTTGTAGTACAAGAGCATATAAATAAGAGTGAAGTTGTGTACTTTGTAGTGTGGTAGGTTCTTACGATTACTATAGAGTTGGAAAGGGAAGGGAGGAATTGCAGTGTGGCAAACATCTTCAAGAATGCACACTCCCTTTCCAAAACCAGGAACATCTATTTATTATTTAGGAATAAAGAAAAAAGTATAACCCACAGCAGGCTGTGAACTCAGTGATCTGAAGTGACCTAGGCTGTTGTAGTGATGAACACTCCTGTCAGCGTTCATCGGCTGCAGGCAGTAGCACACATTCCTAAGGGACCGTACAAAGCAAGAACTAATAAAGTGTTTGAATGTAAGAAGCCATACATATAAAAAAAATATATATACATACATATAGATAAAAGAATAGAATCTTACAGAGTGTAGAGAGCTTTGCATTAAGGCAACAGCAACACTGATAATAACAAAATTGAATATAATCAAGTTCATGAAATTAAAAGTTATGGAAGAGTAAGACAGTTAAAATAGATGTGTATAATGCAGTGTTTTCAGTGAGGCATCACAGAAAGTTGACAAGGAGCAGGTATTTTGCACCTCCTAAATGTTAATCTGGCTTCCTGGCACAGAACATTGCCAGCATTGTCTAATTTACACCACTTCACCAGGGAGTTAACAGAGCCAGTAGTCCTGCCTTCTACCAATACAACTGTATTAATTTTGCCAAAGATATGAAACAGAATAGGTGTTACAGAATTTGTAAACATGTTTAAATGTTCTCCTTGAACTTTCTTCTGAGAGTTCTGTTTGCCAAAGCAGGATCTTTTATTTTCCCACGGTCTCAAGGTGTATTGCAAAATTCTGTTCCTGCACCCTGGGGTCTCATCCTCAAAGAATGCAAACCATCACAGTTTCAAGTTAAATACTGGAGTCAAGCATTCTCCAGCTTCTTACAGAGGTCACTGGCATAAAGTCAAGGAACTTCCTTTGGGCTTTTTTTCTTCTAGGAGGAGTATTATAGGATCATCAACTTCAAATTTGGTAGCGGTCATTGAGTGACCATATTTTGGGTGAAAAGAAAACAAGGTGAGCAACCAGAAAAAATTTTAGAGCAAACAACCCATTTAAAAATATATATATAACCAGAAAGACCTTCAGGCATCTGGACTTAATGAAGTTCATTCTCTATCTCAGGATCATATCAATCAGCATTCAGAGAAGCACAGTTTTTTCAGAATGTTACAGCCAACACATGCAGGATTTTTCCATGCACAATAACTTCAAATAAACCTAGGAATGCACTTCATCTCTCATTAAATGGAATTTATTCTGGAATCATGAAAATGCATTTTTACCTTTAATTACCAACAGCAGGCTACCTCTAATTGGACATTTTTATAAAGATACTATAGTGGATAGTGTAGAAGATACTGTCGAAAAACCTACAGACTGCTTAAATTCATGCTGTACCTTCAGGACTACTCCTGAAGAACAGACAACTTCATAATTGGCTCTTAACACCTGTTGGAGTTGCCGTGATGAAGGCAGAAGATATCATTAAGTATCCTGATGAGTATGGCTTAGGATAATTCAAGAACAGTCTGAGTGACAGTAAGCAACCATCAGATAGGCAAATAAAGCCCTTGCAAGGCACACATTTGTCCTGAAGATACATCACATTACTGGAGGATTCAACTTCCTTAGCCGCTCTCTTCATCAGTTAGGAAAAATAAATCCATCACTTTCTCCTAACTTCTTAAATGACAATAAGGATCAAGAACACCCACCACTACCTCAAAACCTACTTTCAGCATGAAATAATTATACCAACAGATACTTCAACCCTCAAAAAAAATTCTCCAAAGTGAGATTTCCCAAAGAGCTACTAAATACGCATAGGTATAATTGCAATGAAACTAAGAAATAAAATGCATGCCCAGTGTTTTAAAAAAGCCGTAATTCTTCACCAGGAAGTGTTATATAACTTACCTGCCACACACTTCTAAACTGTGCCTAAAAGAAAACCTCACCAGAGTAACTGTTATAAAATAACAGTTCTGTGCACCGATTCTGAGTATTATTATTGCAAATTATAATTTATGAAAAGGCAATTATTACACAGTAAAGAACACTTTTATGCCAAGTGTTCCTAGGAGGGAATTATTTAGAAACAATATTCTAGAAGAAGTTACACGACTACTACACTGACCAGTATCCCGTACATAAACCTCATAACTATCCGGGTATCTCCTGTTCCTGTTTTAACATGGAGCTTAATGTAACAGCATGTCCTGCACTCTTTTATTATTATGCCTCCATGAAGTGAATATTGCAAGAAAATTTTACAGAAATGTTAAAGATCTAAACCAACTGTTTCAAAAATAAAACTGGGAGAATAAGGCTATCCATACACAAAAAGGAAGCATCTCTGCACATTTTTATTTGGAAGTCTTGACAAGAAGCCTATGAAGAAAGATTTACCCAGACACACAGAAGAACAGACTTTTAACCTTCATTAAACAGGCACCTGAAGTTCTAACAGAGGCGATGTGCCTGTTAATGCAGTTCACTAAACAGCTCTGGAAGCCACAGTAGGGAAACCTTTGATTACCTCTAATTGCCCTCCACCCAAAATACACAGAACTCTCATATTCAGTGCCTTAAACTTAAAAGGGACTTAACTATGCAAAATATGTAGCTGTTTTCACCATTACCTTAGAAAAATTATTAATGAACAGAAGTTTCAGGGGTTTAACTTCTTATTTGTATGCTATTTTATACAGAAAAAAAGTTTCATTATTAAAAAAAGGTATTACATATTCAGATACTGTATCATGTGAACAAGCATTAGTTATTTGGACCACAAAGTACTTCTGCACCCCCGCTACAGGAAGCACCTTAACAGTTTGCCTGAACAGAAGTTAGCCAGTTCAGATGCACGCATTACCCACACACTTTGTGGCATTTACAGGTATCACAAATAAGAATGCTGATCAACTTTTTACAGCCTACTTCATTTTATTTTCACGCAGTGTTGAACAAGTATCCCTCGGGGTTTTTTAAGGATTGATTTAGATTTAGTTAAGCTAATTTCATAATAAATATGGAGATTCACCTGTAAGATCCAATGAAATAGCAGTTTATCAATTAATCATATTTCCAACTTCAACTATCTAGAATGCAACTGATAAACAATCGTGCTTAAAATACACCATACATTTCACAACAGCAGCATCTGAATTTCCTGCCTTAACCTTGCATATTGTATCACAATTAATGCCCCTGATATCAATCAGGGTTTGTTTTTTAAGAAACAGTACTGAAACAGCATCAAAATAGCACTAAATATATTGTCAGACAATCAATCAAAGCATTTTCCTGCCCATGGCAGAGAAGTCAGAACTAGATTATCTTTAAGGATCCTTCAACCTCAAACTGTGATGTGACTCCATTTCAAAGCCACCTCATTGGTCATGAGAATACAAGAACAGTTTGCCTGGTCAAACCAATAGACCACCAAGCTCAGCATGCCACTCCTAACCAAGGGCTAACAGGCAGTTCCACAGGACTAGCATAAAAACGAAAGAATAAACCTCACAAAACATTTCAAATCTCAGAAAACTTGTAAATCAAAGACAGTATCTTTGAATTTAGATACCCACAGGAAATTTTCCTCCATGAACTTATCCAAACATTTTTTGACCCAAGAAAATGTTAGCATTTACAACAGTCCCCTACACAAAATGCCAGCAATTCCTGAAAAGTCAGGGCTTTTTTTTAAATACTTATTTTTACTACATGCTTCCTAGGTGCTGAGACACAGATTGTTTTCAAAAAACTAACGACCATTCTACAACCCTCAACCACTTCCACTTGCAATCTATCATCAAAAGAAATCATTTGCATGCCAAAAGCAAGATGAAGAGAATTAATTGTTCCTCCAAGTTTAAGTGAGGAACATTCCCAACATTATCCCCATTCTCCCTTCAAACCTGCAACAAAGTAAAACAAGAAACATACAGATAAATACTTCAGCAATTGATTCTTGCTGAACTTTGGAAATGCTGAAATACAGCATGACTGTATATACATTCTGAACATGGTCTATTTTGCTCATTATATCAATACTTTTACAGATGTTACCTGAAGATACATTTCCTTCTTAAAGAATGTCCTATATAAAATTCCTTCAATGAGTCTGCTCCGCCACCCTCAGCAGAAAGGAAAACAGGGAGGCATGCAAGTAAAATCTGAAATCTATGGGGTTTGGTGGTTTATGTATTTTCTAATTATGTTAGAAAATGTTAGAAAACATGCTTCCATAATGCCTCTGAATATTTGGGAAAAAGAACATTTGTAAAATAAGATAAACTAGGAAATCCAGCTGTGCGCCATCAAAGATGTCATTTTATAGGACAGAAAATGTATTAACAAATCATAGTAATCTTTATGCACACTTAAGTTACTTGAGAGGCTGTATAATGTTTAAACCAAAATTGCATATATTTTGTTCTGAGTGTTTACTTTTCTTAATTATTCTTCCTATTCATTAAAGCATTTGGAAGTAGCATCCACTGGTAATTCTCTCCCAACATTTTCTTGTGCAACTCTGAAGTATCAGCGAATACTCAATCTGGTTTTTATCTGGTTCAGAAAACCCAAATAAACTGCACAACTGAGACTTTTATTCCAAACAAGCATTATTGGCCTGCAAGCCCCATAAGAAAGTGGACCTCTCAATTCTCCCCACAAAATTGCAAGCTTTCCTGTGATACTCTTTTTTGACACAACTTTATCTTCCTTAAGAGTTTCTGTAGTGCAGCTCTACAGTGTTTTCCCATTCAAGTTTCTTTTTCTTTTAGGGTACTATAGAGCCACTTACCACCTTGAACAAACAGTTATTTCTAGCAAATACATAACATTCAATATGGACTTGTTGTAACTCCTCTAAAGTACATAAATGTCTTAGAAAAGACAGACCATTTATCTCAGCGTAACAGCTGGTCACTATTGACCAACACCAAGGTCATTAGACTGGCAAATCAAAGTTACATTGCTATAGTGAACATCTTTTAGTTCACTACATAGTGAACAGATCATGTTGATTACTCTAAGTGAACAAGACACTATGCAAGGCCAGACAGCTTATTTTCAACACAGCAACGAGTGAAGACTTAAGAAGTCACTGCAGGAGCCAGTATTACAAGTGAAAGGAAGGAAGTGTACTGTGTTTCAAGTACTGCACTCCTGATATTTCACATTTCTGTACTTGATACTGGTTTGCACACACAGATTTGTCCAATGATTATGCTGTTTCACTTCTGCACACAAGAATAGCCATGCACCTGAGGAGTTGGAAAGACAGCATAAAAACATTTTAGATTCAAAGTCTGATGCAAATGTAGACTTAAGTCTAGCAGTACAACACTTCAGATCCAAAAGGCTTGAGACCCTCTGTCAGTCATTACAGCCATGGCATAAACCTCAACACAATGAAATAACATGTACTTTAATTTATTCATAAAATGTGTCCCATACGTAGAACAAAAACAAAAAAGTCATTACAAGATCTCAGAAAGAAGAAACTGTTACTGCAGATCCTCTCTCCCTTCATCATCACCCCTCTATGCAAAGAGCACTCCTACTAGGGGTGCCAATCCTTCCAGTCACTTGAACTACACAGGTAAAGAAAGGGTGGTGGGTGGATAAACCACATGAGAATCCCATTAATTCATACCACAGATATGAAAGTAGTTGCTTTGTAATAATAAATTCTTCAATTCAGAACACACAAATAAAATCACACATATTGCTAACTCAATTGGTTTTCCACATACTTTTTATAAAGCATGGTTAGCAAAGTTATAAAGAATTTGTAATTGCTAGCACTGAGAAGCAATGTTTATAGAGTTTACTGTCATCTTGAAAGAATGAAGAAAGAAGAAGAGAGAAATTACCTGCACAAGGAGAGTTGCAGCTAAATCATCCAACACCCACTTCCATATAAATTATCTACTGTCATGCTATGGAATTACTGTTTTCCTTTCAAACCAGGAGACCTCAATCATCAAAAAACTCACACCTGTACCTAGTATCACACAGATGATTAACACTCTCATTAGTTTCAATGGACAAAACTGTTGTTTGGGGTCCAAACTATTACAGTTTTATTAGCCACAAAATAGGCTGTGACTTCACAACTTAAGTTTTAGAACCAACAAGAAACTCCACAGGCCTAAAGAATATCTATCATCAAAAAATATTCTCAACACATATCTGTATCAGTCTTCACCACTGTATAGGCTGAGACCTAAAATCCAAAGGTAATGTCCTCCCTCTTTCTATCCTGGGCTTCCAAAGTTATAAAAAAAACCCAACCCAAAACACCCTCGTGCACAGGGACTCTGCAGCAACTCTGCTGTCTCAGTCACATGACATATGCACACGTATGTGAATCAACACATACATAACCAGGGTCAGAACTGCTAGCCCACCACCACAGACACGCAGCTGAAACAGTACGGCCAGGGACAACAAACAGCAACAACAAACAAAAGGCAGCAGAGTTGGCTAATCAGGGAGCCCAGATGCCACGTGAGTTCAGAGAGAAGCACTTAGACACAACTTTCCAAATCTCCGAACTGCTTTTCACGTTATGGTACAGCAGTAACTCGTTTTAAAGTAACAAGCCCATACCTAAAACAAATATTTCAAAATGGTTTTGCTTGGTAATGAAGAGCACCAAGCAACTTATTTATAAATATAATGCTATACCACTAAGATGCAAGAGAAAACAGGAGAAACAGTCAATTGTACTCCACTAAAAACACCCACCGATGTCCACCACAGATTTTAAATCCAGCCATTTCACAAGGTTTAAAATTGTAAGGCTGGCAGTAAGTGAAGGAAGCAGTGAAACCTCTTCATTTGTTTCCCTTAGTTTTTGGGGTTTTTAAAAATTCATTCTTAATTATAGTTGTAACAAAAACAGTGCAAATTGCATGCTTATTATAGAGCCAAGATGTTTCTAAAGAATTGCCCAGGCTCAGGTATACTTCTTGGTTCTGAAATCCAAAAGTATATGCCTTGCGAATATCGGCTGCTATTGCAGTGCAATTTGATGGAATGCTACTTCAAGACCACAAGCACTAACTCAGTACAAAAAATCATAAAAAAATTCTTTGGAAGCAATAAAGTCCGCTAACATTTTTTTACAATGTTATTATTTACATTTCTGTTCTGTAAAAAGATAATGGCTCCTACGTGGATACCTCACATTCAGTGAATTTTGTAATCTGTTCATAAACTTATAATAGACTATGCATGATTTTATTTTTGCTTGCAAAAATAATTATTAAAATTATCCTATTACTAAAAGCAAACATTAGAGGCAAGAAATGTATATTGCAACTCCAACACTTGCTCTCTATCCTGAGAAGTTAATTCAATTTCCGTTCCCGAGACGAAGCCGGTATTTTTTTGTATACTGAAATGCCCACGCTGCAGACTTATCGACTCCTCACTCTTTTCCGATACGAAATCTCCAAAGAAACGAGTCCGAAAGAAAGCGAGAACACATTCGACCTGTCTCAAATTGCATGTCTGGCTAAGTCCTTTACTTAAGATTCACCTGAACTCCTTTTCCTCGTCCTGCCCTTGCTCAGGAGGCAGGCACTCCTGCCTCTTCCTAACTCCCTCTTTTCCCTCCAAAGCCAGAGCTCGCTGAGCTTCAGGGAGGCGCCAGTCCTCCCTCCGAGGCCCGGAGGCTCTTACTGTTGGTAACCCGCACGGGGCCGAGGAGCCCCGGAGTCATTGTGCTGCGGGAGCCGACCGCAGCTGTCAAGGCGCTGCGCACCTCGCCCCGCCGGCGGGGAGGAGGGGCGGAGGGTCAGAGCCCCGCGCCGCGGCAGCGCCCGCCCGCCCG
>VYZT01032167.1:0-43548 GCA_013400735.1 Pomatostomus ruficeps | reverse complement strand
CCTGCGGCCCGGCGCGCCTGCGCGGGACGGAGGTGAGCGTCGCGCCCGGGGGGAGTGGGACGGGCCCGGGGCCAGGAGTCGCTTTCCGCCGTGGGGCGGTGTCGGGGCTGGCGGCCTGGGGCCCGGCCGGGCGCTTCCCGTCTGCCCCGGCTGACGCTCGGAAGTGGCGGCGGGGTTCGGTTCGCTCCGCGACTCGGGAGTGCCGAACGGCCTGGGCAGAGTCGGCGGGAAGGCGGCCAGGCCGGGGCCTGCGTCCTAAAGCGGCACGCGGCCCGCGCAGCGCGGGTCAAACACTTCAGTTTTCGAGACCCTGCGCGGTTTAATGGCGCGCTGAGTTTGCCCCACAAGGAGGTGGCTTACAATAGATGTATTAAATTTGTGGTGTGTTTCTGGAAGTTGGCTAATCTCTGGTTATCTTCATATCTCATTTGCGATGTGTGTAATGTATTCCCTCCTTGATGAAGAAGAGTGCACCATGTTCGCTATTCAAAAGTCTTTTCCACGTGAGGATGGTTTTGCAAGAAATTACTAGTCTATTTTATCTGGCTCAGATTTATCAGTGATAGCAATGTAGTGTTTGATGCTGTAGTTCGAATGGTGAAAATACCTCGGTTGCAAAATATGACTCTGAAATACAATATTTAAAAATTATCACATTTTATTTTGAACGATCCATAGGTCACCCATTCTGAGTAAAGTAGGTCTTTGGTTTTGCCTCTCTTCAAAATTTTTACATGCTGTACTCATTCACTACATGGATAGTTTCCTAAAAAAGGTCCTTTCTTGATAGACCTGGAATTCTGTTTTTGTTTTTGTTCAGTACTGAGACAAACAGCATTTTTGTTTTCAGCAAAAATGCTGTTTGTCTCAGTACTGGTGTTTCCTCTCTTTACTAATCTCTGCTTAGGTGTGTATTGATGCTTCAGTTAGTTCATCCAGTCCTTCCTTTCTTCTGCATTAAATCATTTCCTACTAAAACGTCATTGTACATTCTTCCTGATTCCATACCGATTAGGCAATCTAGATCCAGCTCCTTTCCACCTCAGCTGATTTCTTTTCATTGTCTACTGACAGTACCTGATCATTATTACAAACTCAGACTTAGCTCATAACCAGTTTAACCTTTTGTTTAGCTCCAGTTGTCCAGGACATTCCTCATTCCTGAGTATATGTAAGTTATTGCAGTTTAATTCTGTTACTATATTCAGCCAGCATTTTGACAATAGCAAAGGAAAACTTTTTTATTCTTTCCTTCCTCCCTTGACTTCCCTAGATAATTAAGGTTGCTCTTTTTAAAAACCCCTGTCCTGAAATTGAACACAGTGTTTTATTTTGAAGCCACATAGATGTACTTGTTTCATCTTTTTGATGAATTGTCATGGGCACAGTAATAAAATGAAATACAAAATTACTTTTACAGATAAATTTGAAATTGTGTGTGGCTTTATTAAAGCCTTGTCCACAGTCAGAACAAAAGTAGGAAGATCAAGGGTTTTGATTATGTGTTTAGTCTCCGTTTGCTACATGGTTTTGTGCAGTAAATCTATAGGAAGCTCAATAAGCAAAAATAAAAAAAATACTTGTTCCTGTGCTACACCTGCTTGTGCTTTATGCCTCTAACATTTAGCCATTTTAAAATTTTAATTAATGTTTTAATTCCAGTTTAACCCATTTTGTTCTATATTTGGTGAAGGGTCTAGAGGGGAAGCAGTATGGGGAGCAGCTGAGGTCCATTCAGCCTGAAGGAGACTGAGGGGAGACCTCATCACAGTCAACAATTTCCTCTCAAGAGGAAGAGGAGGGGCAGGCACTGATCTCTTCTCTGTGCTGACCAGTAACAGGACATGAGGGACCCGAGGGAATGGCCTGAATCTGTGCCAGGGGAGGTTTAGGTGGGATATCAGGAAAAGGCTCTTCACCCAGAGGGTGGTTGGGCACTGGAACAGGCTCCCCAGGGCAGTGGTCACAGCGCTAAGCTGAGTGAGTGACACAGATCAAGAAGCGTTCGGATAATCCTCTCAGGCACAGAGTGTGACTTCGGGTTTTCTGTGCAGGGCCAGGAGCTGCACTCAATGATCTTTGTGGGTCCCTTCCAACTCAGAATATTCTATGATTCTACATTTCATACACACATAAAGTGCCATTAGATCTCTGCATCCAGAAAAGCAACTTGTTTAGAGTTGGACAGTGGAGTACATTATTTGCCTATAGTTCTCTCTAACATTTTAATTCTTGGTGAAGCAGTTCTGTAAATACGTAGTCATGCCATTCTTATTTGCGAGATTTTATCTCTTACTTACATTCTAGCTGAGAGCCCTAGAATCTTGGAAACCTTTCTTAGAGTGCAACAACTAAAATACTTCTAAATCTGTAGACATTGACTGGAATGGTTTTAGTTTGAGGGACACATGTCTAATTTGAATTACAGCTATACAGCAACTACAATTCAAACTTAGGTTGTGTTTCTTTTTTTATAATTTATGTGTTGGAGTATGTATAAATATTGGTGAAATCTGTGACAGACTAAATTCAGTGCATGTATCTATACCAGAGGAATAATTAAAATTATGTTTAAAATATGCTTTGTATTACTGCATGTAGAATCAGCTGGGTTGGCCTCACCAGAAACTTAAAATGTTTTAATCTGCAGAACAGGTATTGCAGGCTTTGCCTCTCTGTGAGGTCTCAGCTGTTACCTGAAAAGGAGTGTCACTCAAACAGGGACAAGTTACTTTGAGGTGTCTCATGTGGTTATGCAGCCTGCAGAGATGACATCCTGGAAGCAGCTCCTGAACCATGTCAGCCTGGCAGTGTGAGTCACACAGGCCAATCACGGTGTGAGTTTTTTCTCATAGATATTTATCTGCGAGAGATTCTTTAATGAGGGCGTGATCTAACACACTGTAACAGCCCATATTTAAATCACAGTAGATAAACTGAATGCCATCTGCATGCATGCCAAATTATCCTTATAGAAAACGAGTTTTTTAAGGGAAATAAAGGAGTGTGCCACTTAGTCACGCCAGAAGGTAATTTCTTTTGAAGGAAAGTTTGCAATTTCCAGACTTTTTACATCTTCCCCAAATGATACCTTCTGAGGCTTTTGTTTGTAGGCAGTCTTCATTCAGTGATAGAGTTTCATAGGTGTTTTGTAGATTGGGTATGCAGGACATGCAGGAAGCATATACCATAGGCTGTTCTGGACAAAATTCCTAATGCATGGTTGACTGGGATGGAGGGAGTTGGACTTGACAGTTTATCAGGATCTCGATGGTCTCTTCCAGTCTTCGGTTCCTAAGCGCATTTGTGATGCAGATAGTTGTCCAGTGACCTGGAATGAGACAGCCTATTCATTTCTGACAAACAGCCTTCAGATAGTAATGTCTTTTCATTACTAAAATGGGCAAAATAATGGCAGAGATATGAAAGGCTTGCATCTTGTCACCAATTCCCTTGAACCATTTGGTTCTGCATGCATAAAAGCATTGTAATCTGTGTGCATGGATACACGCAAGCATGTGCATGAGAATGCTCAGAAGAGCACCTAGGAGTTGTATCAGAAGAAATGTAGCTGGCTTTATAAGCAGAGTACTGATTATTGATCATAAAAGGCAGCTTCTCAAATGGAAAGGACTTGAAGGAATGGGGTTTCTTTACCCATCAACATGCACAGATATGCTTTTTTTATTATACTTCACAGGTTTCTTCACACCCTATATATGCAAAACTCATTTTAACATGTTTTCTGTGTCTGAAAGCCAAGATGGAAAGAGAAGAAATAAATTTGTTTGTTAGAAACAAAACTCAGTCACTTCCCTTTTTGCCTAAATTGTGCAAGCAAATGCTTTTATTACTACAAGTGATATAGAATTGGTTCTAAAGGAAATAAAGAAACCCTGTAAGATATTTTTAACACTGGCATTATTCTCAAAGTCAGCTGTGCTTGCATGCTTTTTGTAGATTTTTACAAAATTATTATTTGAACTTGTTAATTTATTCCAGCTTTTCTGCACAAAACTATGTGCTTGTGCTGCTATTTATATGAACAAAATTGCTGGTTAAAATTTTGAAAGCTATTTTTGGGGCTGGTGGGAAAATACAGAAATGGCTACAGAAAGAGTGGACCTCTTTCCTGTTGATTACCTGTTGATTATGTTTTCCAATCCTATGAATAATAATTGTCTCATAAATTACAGATAACATTTTTGAGTGCTACTATGGTTCTACCTCTTTTACAATGTTTTTGTGTGGGTTTTTTTTAATCTGTTCTGGATAAGACCATTTGTGCACATTAAAAAAAAATAATCTGGTCTAAATACTTTCATCTGTAAAACAATCCAGGCCATTCATAAGGATACATGCAGATAAAATAGTCAGAACATCAGAAAGGGATTAACCATGTACAAAGATTAAGTAAATAAAGGAATAATTAGGCTTAGGGGCCAATCCTGCAATAGGATCGTGTGTATCAATTTGTCATATATTTTGCTGTTATGTATTGCTTAACAGTAACTCAAAGTACAACAGCTCTCTCAGTGCTCCTGGGGTAGTTGTACTGTCCTCCCTGTCCTGTTCTCAAACCCTTGGTACCATTTATGACTAAATTATTAAAATAGCTTGGATCAAAACAGACAACCATTAATTCTTATTTCAGCAGTGCCAAAAACAAAGATGAAGTGTAAAACTCAGATGAAAAAAGGAAAGCTGTCTACTCCACTGTTATTATCTGTTCAGCATGGACAGATGTATTTTGCAGTTGGTGTCCTATGTCTGAACTTGCCTAAAACAATGGGCAGCATTTCTTAGATTGTTTCTCTTTCATGCCACAGCCCCTTCTTAAGTAGCTTTAAAGCTTCGGGTTCCTTCTGTCATGAGGTTGGCCCTTGCTAGGGGGCCTCACTCTGAGCTGGAAGGAGTCGTTCATTCTTGTCCTTTTTGGAAGGTTTATATCAAAAACTGACTTCATCATCTCACTGTTTCAATTTTATGCTTAAAAATATTGAGACATCTTATTGCAACTCTGACTTCAAGCAGCAATTCAAAATAAAACGTGGGGGGGAAGTAAAAGAGCCGCATACTAAACACAGCACAGATTGTATAGATGGTAGTCAATGTCAGCCTACTTGCCATCCAGCAGTGAAGATCCCATCATATGTTTCTGTCTGGGCCCTTTTTTATCTTAATGACCTGGTTCATTCTTTCTCAGGGACAAGCTTGTGCTGGTTGAGAAGCCCTGAGTGCTGTGCACAAGCCGTGTGCAGCATAGCAGCAGCGCTGACCAGCATCTGTGACTCTTCTGTCAGAGTGACTCAATGGAAGTGCATTTCGGAAGAGGCCTCACGCGGCTGGCAGAGGTGAGAAAGCTCTGGGACTGTCAGGATTCCAAACAGATTCCATTGTCCTGAGGATTGACCCTGAGCTAACTACATGTCACTTATCTAAGAATGAATTCTCAGTATCAAGTCAGATTAGTAAAAATACATCTGAAATTACATACAAAAATCTAAACTTCTTTGTAGATGGAGTAAACCACAGTACTGAGAAAAAAGAAGGTCACTTGCCTGAGATCCAAGTGATGGTAAAAGAGGTGGCTTTTCTTTTGGAAAACAGTGACCACTGTGAATCAGAAGTAAGCAATAATTAATGTCAGCACAATATATTGGGACTTCTTGCATCACTGTCATGAAAGATGTGTCACCCATGGATGGTATATAGCCAGCTTATTCAAGTTGCTAATAGTATGACGCAGCACCTATGCAGCTTGCCTTGTATATTTTCCCCTTTTGCTTTTCTGTATTAAGATACACTGTTTTTACACAAAGAGCTACACTGTATTGTTTTGTGGATTCCTGATCTGTTTTTTCTGTTTAAACTTTGTCACAGAAGCTGTGAGACCTTAGGTGCACCAGGTAAGAACCAACTCTTCAAAACTGGAATAAAAGGAATAACTTTTGCAGTAATTGCTGTATTTCCAGTGCACAAACCTTGAGAGTATTTGGGCCAAGAAATCTGGGATCCAAATAGAGAGTCAGATGGAAAACATTACAGTGATTGTTCTCAGGCATTAAAGAAAACAACCCAGAATGTCTATTTCAAAAAATTACATCTGCAGTTTACCCTGTTTTCATGCTTTTCAAAATATCAGAGATGTCAATTGTTTAGCAAGCAGATTCTGATATATGCTGTGTTGTTTTTAATGCCCTTTTTCACTGTACATTGCATGTGGTATATTCTACAGCTAAATTTCAGTGGTGTTGGGTGGATTAATATTTATTTAGATTGAGATAAAGCTCTTTTGAGTAATTAATGTGAAGAGATTTCTCTTTAGCTATTGAAGACCCACACTTAGTTTTCCTTAAGTGCAGAATTTATCTTTTGTATCAGTGTGGGAAATTAGACTGGAGAAGATGGATTTCAGTAGCTCCTGGTCCAGCTCAAGATGTGTGTTGATACTGCAGATACCCAAATATTTAGGAGTCTCCCATTCTGCATTAAAGAAATGATCATGTGTTGTGGCCCAGGCATTTCCCTTTGTCATCTCTCCATTCAATTTGATATGACAATGGTATGAATGTAATTGTTAAATACAAGTCTGGGTGAAAAAAGTGCTTATAGGCAAATTTTGGTCTTAGGAGCTGTATTAGCGTAGTTTGGTATCGGACAAATTTCTGATAATTGTTCTCAAACCAGTTAGCAAGCAGAAAGAAAATGGTGAGTAGATTTATGATTATGAAGAAGTAATTGTTTACTCCTCAAATTTCTCAAATCCTAACAAGAAAATAATTTGATTGAAATGTGAACATTTCAATGTGAAGGCTGTTATTTATTAGATAGTTTGTGATTAGTTGTGTAGGGGAAAAAGGGAGTTTTTCCATGGGATGCATGCAAAAGCTTCAAGATTTTTTTCAATGTTCTATGCTTTGGCAATAAATTCAGTCATAAATATATGCATATCTGGGCTGGATAGCTCTTAGGAAGTCTTTACTCCTATGTATTACTACTCTTTTTTTTTTTTCCTAGCAGAAACACTCTTCTTGATACCTGCACCCAAAATTGCAATCTACCACTGAAATCAAGAATAAAAAGAAATGATAAAATTTTTTCTTATGGTTAACAAACAAGGTCAAACAAGACTGTCCAGGTATTATGAGCATGTAGAACTTAATAAACGGACAATGCTGGAAGCTGAAGTAATCAAAAACTGTCTCTCCCGTTCAAAGGATGAGGTAAGTTTTGTAGGTTTTATTTTATCCACATCTCACACCTTTCCTGTTGATAATTCTGAAGCCTATCAGTGTCCATTGCAGGTCATTAGTTCATTTGTGACCATGATAAAAAAAGATTGAATTTCTAGATTATAGGTTCAGTCAGTTGAACTGTTATTCTGTATTGAATAAATATGTTTCTCTGAGGCATACAGAGATTTTGGAGTTGTGTGTATCACTGTCAGGAAGCGTCCTCTTGTTTGTTTGAAGAAGCTCAGAAGTCCAGGAAAAACTCATTTTATCCTTGTATTGCTTGTCTGGTAGAGATAGATGCAGAGATACTACTGTTGTTTTGCCAGAAGGTAGAAGGCAGAGTACTGACAGCTCCAAGCTTAAACAAAAAAATTAGGATAGAGGATTCCAAATTATGAAAACATTATCTAAAGCACAAGGGGGGTTGGAAAGACAAATTTTAAGCCTCTGTATCAGACTTTTTTATTCCAAAAAAGTGTTCATGTGTTCTGCAAGAGAGTCAGAAAACCTAGAAGTTGGAAAATTTCTTGGATGAAAGTTGAGATTTTCATGGCGCACTAAATAGAACCGTTGGTTCTTTAAGAAAAGCACCAAACTTTTGCACATTGACTTGATTTAGAGGATGAATATGTGACTTGGACAGTGAATGAAGTTTTTGGGTTTGTGCTCTGAAGTCAACTTCCTTACTTTTCGTTAATGATGTATGTTCTTGCACAGCGCTCCTCACATACGTCATTCTAGGAAACCTGAATAAAAATCTTATAAAGTCCCTTAGTTCGCAGCTTTGAAAGTGGCTAAAGAAACGAACCTCTTCGTCCTGCTCCTCCCGGAGCATTTCTGAGCACAGGCTGCCGCTGCCATTTCGGGCACCGAGCGAAATGACTGAGAGGGAAGGCGGCGGCATCTCCTCTAGCGGCATGTAACGGCGCCATCTCCTGGCTCCCTGCTGCTGGGAATACATGTTAATTCCCCACGAGCTCTGCAAGTCTAATATTCTTAAATTTTACGTTAAAATATTCATATTTTTTAAAATAGGAAAATTGACTTTTGGGTCTCTTTTTGAAAGGGCTTGCAAATGAAAATTATGGGGAAGTACTGGGTGCCTTTATAACTCCAAACAAGTCACTTCAGTTCTGCAGGTTTCAGTTTTTGCATTTAAAAAGTGATGACGTTTTCTGCCAGGAGATGAAAAGTGTGGTGTAATAGTTACCGTACTAAATTTCTTTCAAGTCAAATTGCTGGATCTTTGGAAATCCCTTGTTCTCTGTGGGTGTTATGAACCTGAAAGCTCAGGCCCTTTGAGCAGTGTGCTTTATACTGTTGTGTACTTAAATGGCAGCTGCTATATTTGACTCATTTTACTCCTGCCTAGTGCTCTTTCATTGAGTATAAGGACTTCAAGCTGGTGTACCGACAGTATGCAGCCCTTTTCATAGTTGTTGGCATCGACCAGACAGAGGTAAGAAATTATATACCATCTTGCAATGAAAGTTTATAGTGATTATCACAAGCTAGAGCTCCAGTCTTCATCCAGTATGGAATTTTTCAATAGCAGTTAGAGAATTTCAAGGAGTCATTGTAAAAAAACTTTTTGAAAAACCCAAGCCAAACAAACACCCCTCCCCGCCAGATTTTTATTTCCATGAAGTAAGAGAGGTGTAAAAGCAAGTGTGCTATGTTTGACTTTGGTCTTTAGCAGTAGAATGAACTGTTCCCATGAGGTAGTCTTCCCCAGCCTTGTACTGATCATGCAGGGGTTTATGTGGGGTGGGGTTTCTCAATAAATGTTCGCATTACAGCCAGGTCAGCTGTCACATCTGTGGTGACTTCTCACTGTTTTTAATGTCCTTGGCCAAAAAAAATATTCCTATACTATCAGCTACAAAGATGCCAATTTATTTTGCTTTTCAAAAAGGGAAAAAGAGAAACGTATCTGAAAGTTGACAAGTACTATTATTTCATTGGTTCAGGTTGCACCTGGGAAGCCTTAGTGTTTGCATTGATTCCTGGTTCTCAGAAATTAATTAATTGGAGATGGTAACAGGGTGGTGTGGAAGGTAGCTGCTGCCTACCACTGTGTCTTCAAGTCAGAGTTATCATGGCAGGCAATTTGGGACAAATTCTTTTGGCTTGGCTACAGGAATCGCCCAGCAGAGGCTGGCTGTGTCCTGCAGCTGGCTGGTATGACTTCAGCATGGGTGAGCTTAACCTGGTTAGCCGTGTCTGCCCACAGAGCTGAGCTGGGGCTGGTGGAACAAAGGCTGCAGTGGGATGGCAGCAGCCCGGGTGAGAGAAATCCATGGCTATTGCAGAGCTGCTCTGTGTGGCTAGCCTGGAGCTTCTGGCCTGAGCACTGCCCAGCTCTCGGCACCTCGGCTGGGTCAGCACACGGCCAGAGCAGAGGGCTGACTGTTATCCAGTGGCTTTTCATTCACCACAAACTGGATTAACACCAAGAATACTGTTACATTTTCTAGCTATTGATTTAATGTTCCATTGGTTTTCATTTCAGAATGAGATGGCAGTATATGAACTAATTCATAATTTTGTGGAAGTTTTGGACAAATACTTCAGCAGAGTGGTGAGACACTTAATCTTTTATGAATCATTTTTTCTCTTTCAAAACTTTGGTGAAAGTGTCATTTCAGAGAGTAAATCAAAGGAGAAAAATATTTAATATTTTAGAATTTTGATAAACATTATCACTGTGGGGGAAGCAGTATGAGTTGATTTTTAAAAGAAGTAGAAGTATACGTAGGTTATAAATCATCAGACAAGGAATATCAGAAATATTTCTATTAGAAAAGCATTATTTTATATGCTATGGGGTTTCTTTGGGTCATGTACACTTAAATTAGCCATGGGCATTTTACATGTTTTAAAAAAATAAAGGGGTTTTACTTTGCAGTTCTTAGGCAGGTTTTAGCATTACATTTCCCAAATGAACTTCATTCATTATTAAGATGGGGCAAGCATGAAGCAGGGAACTGACATCACTCTCACTGAACAAGATCAGAGGGATGGAGCAAAAGAAACCTCAAAAACTAGTCTGTACTAGTACTCCCCATATTGTTGTCAGGCAACAGTGGATATCTGATTAAACAGCTATTATAGAGATAGTAATTTTGTTAAGGATTCAACATCAGACATGGCTACACTTAAAATGACACTGTTCCTTTTGGTGGGAGATTTTTTTGCTTGCTTGTTTTTAGAGAGTTTGAAAATGCAGCATTATAATTCTGGTTAGAACATTTGCTATTTAATACAGGGTTTGTAATAATCTTGTTACAAAAACTTGGACTGAAATGATACTTTGGTGCAGTTTCAGTTAACCTTTGCTGAAATGTGTTGGATATCCCTCTCAGAACAGAGGACTGGATGGTTTCCTCTGTAGTCCATGTACTTGAGGGTATTACCCTGGTAACTCTGCATACATTGTATCAGTATGCAGGGTCTGTAACTGCTTTCCCAGTTCTAGTACCATAGCAGGCATGGCAGAGCTCCCTCTGTGAATTCAAGGACATGCTTGAAAAAGTCATCTGCACCCTTCACTGTTTAGATGCTTGGCAAATCTTCTAGGCTGTTATCTCAACTGATGTCGCCCCAGCCCATTGAAACTGCTGGTACTAAGTATATCCCCTTTTGACTGCACTGAATTCAGAATTTGTCTCTTAAAATTGCTGATTATAGTCCCAAGATAAGCAGTGATAACCAGGAATGGAATTAGATCTCAGCAGCACAGGAGTGCACAATAAAATTTAGCCACATCTTATTTGTCTGATTGAGGTAATAGTTGCCAATCACCTCTCAAGTTTTATTTTCTTCAGTTAAAGCAGAGCAAAAGTAGATGTAGTTCTTATACATATAAACATAGTGTATATATAATTTTTTGACCACACATATAACCCAACCACTGATAGCTGTTAGAAATTTGCTGAGTTCATCATAGTAGGGGTTTTTTTATTTTCTATAGCATTTTGGGTTTGAGACTACAGGAACCTAAAAGAGGGGTGGTAAAAGAAATCTCATGCCATTTGGTTGTTCTGGTTTTAATATCATGTAACATGATAAATGGCAGAGCACTAAGACAAGGACTGTAATTCTAGCTGGGGTTTCTGGCAGTAACCACAGGGCAAGAAAGTATAAATCTGTACTTTTACAGATTAATGTTTAGGATTTGCAGAATTTTAGCAGAATCCCAAATTATGATGATGGCAGTGGAGACAGAACTCTGGGAAAGGAGAGAACATCTGCCCCACTCTAGAAGGACATTTTGTCATCTATTATTTTTAGACTTGAGAGCTTTAAACATTCTCACGTACTCTATTTTTATCTAATGGAGTTTACAGAGCTTGAATTCAGATATGAGAACAAACATTAATGGAATTAGGGGGAAAGCTTTCAAAGTTGCTTGTGAGATGTAATTCTGAGTCCCCTTCATTTTAAATATGGCTACCCAGGGAAAATTCTGCATACTGTTCAGAATTCCAATGTCTCCAACTACTTTTTAATGCTGAGAAAACTCAAACTGATCAGGCCCTTAAAATGCAATTTTTGTGATGCATTAGAAACTTCTAATTGAAGAATGGCAGTCACTCAGCAGAGGCCTGTAGACTAGAACTAGTCCAGTTGAGACCATTTTTAGACCACAGAAGTAGTAGCAATTTTGCCAGTAAGACCTTACCAGCTTTACTCTGCCTTAAAACCAGGTTTAGACCATGAATGAAAACCATATTATCCAACTAAATTCTCTGGGTAGCAGATAAAGATTCTGTCTTTTACTACAGACTGGGGAATCTCCACCCAAGTGTTCAGGATCTGGAGTGCTAAGGCTGTGATTAATTGTTTCTAAGTTTAGATATTTAACTGAGGCACCTAAGTTAGAAATATGGTCATCCTAAGCTCCCGTTACTGGCAGTGGAGACCGATGAGTATCTCGAGAAAGTGAGTCATGCCTCAGGAGTGCCGAGTCAACTGGTGAAGATCCCCATCTCTTCTGCTGACTGCAGAGAGACCACGAGGGCTTCTAACTCAGACATTTTGGTTAAATGAGTAATACTGCTTGGGGTAAACCCAAAAATAGAGGGGAGGTGATGACTGTATGAAGAATTGTGTTGCTGGGGCTGGAGAATACTTAGAAGTGCTAAGGGTCCAAAGCCTGGAGTTGCCTTGCCTTTCCTAAGATATGCAGCCACTACCACAGCCATGGTTGTAAACAGTGTCTAGGTTTTGCTGTTGAAATGATCTGCAGCAACAATTTTAACTGTAAACTTGGCATTAACATCCTGGTTTTGCAGGAGGAAGAGAGAATATAGGGCTGGAACTGCCATGATTAGAGCTGCTGGTTTTCCACCCACTCACTCAGATGGCACTGCCTATATTCAACTTGTTACTTGTGGGTGACCTTAGTGGTTTTTCGTAAGTAAAACATTAGCTTTGATTACAGAGGCAGGTAACACATGTAAAGCAAAGCAGTGTTGCAGAAAAGAGCATGTAATCGTCCAGTCCAGAACAGAAATCTGAATCACTGTAAAATTGTCTATCGTTATTTTAAAGACTTCTTTTATTCTTTGAAGGGATGTGTAATGTTTAATGATAATGAGATGAGATCATCTGAGATAAGAGATCAAACTGTAACTAATGGCTATCTATCTCTTTTCCTTGCAGAGTGAATTAGATGTATCCTTTTTGGTATCAGAAATCCATTTGTTACTGCTTTTTGGTGTATGTTCCAGTTCATACTGTCTTCATAGGACTGACTGTCAGTCAAGTCAATGCACAGGTTCACCAATTTTGCACTTGGAGTAAGTAGCACCCTTTTGGCACCTTTCTGGAAGCATAGCTGATGTTCACATGAGTCACCTATTTAAATCCTCCATCATTAAGATAAGCCTGGTTCCATTTAAAGTAAGACACAGAGAGCTTGCTTTGAGTGAACTAAGTACATGAGAAGTTAAATTCATGGGGGAACTTTCAGGCTTAACTAATTGCTACTTTAAGGTTTCACGTTGAGTTTGCAATAAAATAGATGTTGAAATGACTGCAGTAACAACTGAATGTTACAGCTGTGTCTTGAGCCAAATAGCAGCACTAGTTGTAAGATTATGTTTGCAGTTTGATGTTGCTTCATGAAAACAAGGAGTCTTACTTTCTGTATCTGTGGAAAGAGACAAAAACCTGGGAGGAAAATATTTAGGAAACCAGGTTCCTAAATATCCCACTCTTCCTCTTACACTGCTGTATTTCCGTGTATATGTTTTGCAGGGTATTAATTAAAATATTATTTAAAACTCACTGAAATACAAATACTAAAATACAGTCCTGAACAATTAATCACAAATAGCAAGTAAATAAAACACAATACTGGAAAAATTAAACCAGGAGAATATAGTACAGTCCTCCTTCTCAGTTCTCCCTGTTCCACTGCGTGTTCACTCTACTCCAGCAATTCTTATGCTTACATTTGTTGTTGGTTAAATGCAGCTCTGCTGGAACAAAGAGTTTCAATTATACACCTGAAATACAGTTGCCATCTTGCCATCAAGTACTGTCAAGTAATTTAGTTCATTTACTTTGAGAATTACCTCTTATGAAGAATACAGAAAAAGTGTAATTTTTCTAGTTCTTACTTCTTTATTGAAAAAGGAAAAAACAAAACAACAGGAAATAATTAATTTCACTTTTGAAAATATTGTAATGCTTGCTACATGCTGGAACTCTGTCTCATTTGCTGACTATATATATATATATAATATACATATATATATATACACACAACACACATACTGTCTGTGTTTCCTTCATGAAATTTAGAAAATGCTGTGGTGTTAGTAAAAGACTCTTAAATTCACTGATACAGTGAAAGAGCAATAATGACATTCCAGCATGAAGGGACTCTTAAGGTGTGTGAGCAATTGTAGAAATACATTTTTTTGTATTCATTTAAACTAAATGTTTAAATGAATACAAAAAAACTAAACTATGTGTTCATGTATGTGAGCTTTGCTGAATTAGAGACTAACCTGACCTATTCAGTAATTACACATAAAAAGAATCCCTTATGTTTCCATATAGTGTACTTTGAGCATACAATGGCCAGATTATCTAGGTCATTTGGTATACTGATTATTCTAAATTCTATTGCCTCTGATCAGCAAATTCCTACCAAGAGCTCTATACCTTGAGCTACTCCCACTAGCCCATTTAGTAGCTGAGAATGGCTGCTGCATATCATAGAATGGTTTGGGCTGGAAGAGACCTTAAGGATCATCTAGTTCCAACCCCCTTGCCGTGGGAAGGGACACCTTCCACTACACCGGGTTGCTCAGAGTTCATCCACCCTGGTCTTAAACACCTCCGGGGATGAGACATCCACAGCTTCTTTGGGAAACCTAGGCCAGGCCCTCACCACCTTCACAGTAAAGAATCTTTTCCTAATACCTAACTTCTCTTTCAGTTTGAAGCCATTTCCCCTTGTCCTGTCACTACATGCCCTGGTAAAAAGTCCCTTTCCAGCTTTCTTGTAGGCTCCCCTTAGGTACTGGAAGGCCCCAGTTAAGTGACTCCTAAACCATCTCTTTTCCAGGCTGAACAATCCCATTTCTCTCAGCCTTTCCTCATAAGAGAGGTGCTCCATCCCTCCAATCTTCATGGTCCTCCTCTGGTCTTGCTCCATAAGGTCCATGTCCTTTCTGTGCTGGGATCCCAGAGCTGGATGCAGCACTGCAGGTGGGGTCTCACCAGAGCAGAGCAGAGGGGCAGAATCCCCTCCCTGGCCCTGCTGCCCACACTGCTCTGGATGCAGCCCAGGACACGTTTGGCTCTCTGGGCTGCGAGTGCCCATGGCTGGGTCACGTCCAGCCTCTCACCCAGCAGCACCCCCAAGTCCTTCTGGGCAGGGCTGCTCTGGTTTGTTCATCCCCAGCCTGTGCTGATACCGGGGGTTGCCCCAGCCCAGGTGCAGCACCAGCACTTGGTCTTGTTAAACCTCATGGGATTGCCATGGACCTGCTTCTGGAGCTTGTCCAGGTCCCTCTGGAAGGCATCCCGTCCTCAGTCTGCACTATTTGGAGAAGTTGTTGCATTGTATGCCAACACTAATGTTGGCAACAGGTGCAATACTGTATCTGAGTGATTCCTGAAGAATTTCATCTACATGGGTCTCATCTGCATGACAGTGTGAATACAAACATTTGGAAAACAGGAGTTTGCATTACTAACTTACTTGGTCATAGTGGAAAAAATATTGGTAAAGCTCATGTCTGATATGTCTCTCCTTAACACATATGACATATGGATGAAGTATGTAACTTTAGCATTCAGAAGTGCAGTTTTTTATGATATACATTTCAGAAACAATTTTACAATACAACATTTTACTTACACACACACACATACATATATATGCACAAAATAATTCTCCCATTTAGGAAGAAGAGCTTAATTCTTAAAGTTGAAAGGCTACCTAAAATAGTCAAAAATGAAGTGAGGTACTCTCTCTATTCAACATAAAGCAGAGGTGTAACTATGAGGAGGTAGGTTGTATAGGACTGTATTTATTTTTGACAACAGCTTGAATAGCTGACCCAGAAGAACAATCTGGACAAGTGCCTTAGCTATTATTGCAGTGCAAGAAATAAACCATCAACCTGGCTTTCATACTGTGTAAGAAAATGTCCTCCCCTGTGATTAAACTATTGCCGTTGCCAAATGGTCTTAGATTAACTCATGCTCAGTAGTTAGCTTGGATGCAAAATATCTGCTAGAGAAGGTATCATCTGAAGGTCTGCAACAGTGAACACCAAGTATTTATACAGAATCTTTGTTTGCAGGAGACTCTCATAATTTCCTGACTCCCTGCTATTATTTTTGTGTACAGATCCATAGGAAGTTTATTTTAAATGTGATAGTGGCTATTCTGTATAGCCAGTAGTGTTTACTAACATGAAAAAAATAGCAGGAAATTACATTAAATTAAAATCCATTTAAAATAGACCATAATTACTAAGGCTATTCAGCCATGCAGAGAGCAAAGCCCATTAAAATCCAAACGCTGAGACTATCACACAATTAAGATGTCCCTGGAGCCCACACCAAGCCTGTAGCACAAGAACTGGTTCTTGCAGCTCCCAGACGTAGTGCATTACCCCAGTATTCCTGGCCAGGCAGCTCCAGCTGAGGCAGAACTCCAGCTTTCATTTAGGTCCACAGCTGAATTCATCCAGGGTATCCACAGTGTAGCTCATGTCATGCTCTGTCTGGAGTCAGATGTCAGGAAGGGCACCTTGGGCACAAGGCAGGGATGGGTCCGATCTGAATCCTTCCCAACAGCATTTATACATCATGTTGATATATATGACACAAGCATGTCTGATACCAAACAATGCAGGAACAAGTGCACAGTTATCTCATGTATTCTGCAGGAGTGAACATGGATTAGCTCTTGGCCGACTAAGTACTTGAGAACAGCCAGCCTTTTCCAGAAGCTTTCATGTGTGAATTGTGAACCACTTAGCCATTATATGATGTCCACTTTCATTTTGAGAGTCACTTGCACACTTAAGAGTACCTATGCTGGAATGATATAATGTTCCTAAAGTTGTTTGGATTGTTGTTAAAGTATCAGTAAGCAGTGTTGTCGGGCCAGTTGAATGAACAAGTACTGAAATTGTCCTCAAGGTTTTGTGCCCTAATGTGTTAATAGCACTGGGTAAGCCACACTCTGTCTATAAAATAAGTGGGTGGGGTTTTCTGTAGTACTAAAACTCCAGCTTGGGTGGTGTAGGAGCTACTTTCTTGCTGTGATGAGGACAAAAGAGACTATAAAAACCCGAGTGTTAGGACAGCAGCTTTATAGGCAACAGAACACTGGTAAGTATGACAGTTTCTAAAATTACTAAAGGTAACTTTTCTATTGCGTGAACTGGTGAAGCAAAGCTTACTTGAAGACACATTAACTTCCAAAAGAAACAGATACTTATGCTCCTCTTGTGGGAAGCGGGGGCTGACAGAGTGCTCCAGGACTAAGCATCTGAAGAATGTTGTCTTGATCCAAAAAAGCCATTACATTCCATTGCAACTAGCTGCTGCTGCTCCTCCTAGGAAAGATAAGAAGCTTTGATACAGGGAATACTTCATGTGAATCAACTGTATTCTTCAGTCCCCCATGGGTTAACACTGAGAATACAGTGCATTTAAGGAGTGAGAAAATTGAATGATGAATTTATTCTGTGCATTTATAAGGATACACTTCAGTTCGCACTGTAACATAAGTGGATGAAATGGAAATCTATAAGGACTATCTTAAAATGAGCTTAGTTGTTCTAGAATTTCACAGAACTTGAAGGCACCTTTGTCTCCTCTTTAATGTCAGCATAGTCACTTGAGGAAGACAGTCAGAAAGCATTTCATGGGTTTCAGTGCCTTAAATGTGCCTGCCATTATATAGACTAAAAGTTATTGAAAGTGAATATTAGCAGAGACAACTCAGAATGTGTGAATCTAGAGTAAATAAAGAAGCAACTCCAACTAATCTCTAGTTGAAGATGAATGTACAGGATGGAAATCAAGGGTTTGTAGTGCTGTATATTTAGTAGCAAACCATCTGCCCCATATGTACCTGTACTGTTACCTACAAAGCCTTTGTTTGTGCTCCTGGGTGTGTTCTGTGATCACAAGGTGCACTTCATCCTCTCTTAGGTCTGGACACACCCTTGAATTGCTTGCCTGAAAAACCCTCAGAACTCTTAAAATGCCTCCATATGAAATTATTTATTACATGCAAGTCCTAAATGTGCCTTTTCCCCTTCTTTTCTTCCCCTCTCCCCTGCTCAACTGTAATGTTTTGGGAAAGGAGACACAATACTTGTATCACATTTACCCCCTCTTAGTATGCATGTGCCATAAAAACTCTGGGACAGTACAAAGTACCATTAATATCTTTAAGAGTGGGAGCTCTGAAAGTTACCAAAAGCCAGCATAACATTTAAAATGCGGATTGTGTAGGTACTATTCACTTCTGCTGCTTTTTATGCAGCCACTGCAGCATCGCCAGAAACTAGGAAGCCAAAGCCGGGGGGGGGGAGGCTTATCTTTGCCCAGGCTGGCATGCAGAGATTAACAGGTTTCCTCTGCATACTTGTTTAAAAAGTCTTGTTGGCCTCTGCACAAATCAAGTGGAAGTCCCTTAATCCTCTTTTTGTGGGCAGCCAGGATTCTTACTGGAAGCAAGACCTTAAATGACAGCTCTGGGTGGAGCACATGGCAGCGCAAACACCAAATACAGCTTTTTCCTGTTGCCAGCTGTTCAAACTGGTTTGCATTGCTGCTTTCAGTTGGGTGTGGATCTATGTCTTCAGGGCTTTAAACCCTGAAATTTGGGGTCACTTGCCAAACAAGTAACAGGTGGGGAGGATAAGCCTTGCTAAGGTTCAAATACATATCCCTCCCTGGGCAGGGCATTCAGATACGAATGGCTGGGCTGTGTTGGGCAAGATGTAATCATAGAGCATAGGTGAAACTTACAGGAAGGGGAAAAGAGCCAGGGCTGCTCCCTATATGATCCAATTGTTTGCCAAGAACAGTGTAGTGAAGGGAGGTGGGATTTTAGGTGGAGGGTAGAGGTTAAAGAATGTTTTGGGACCTTCCAAAATCAAGTTGGTAGATCTTTCCAGAATGGTATTAATATCCCCATTCAAACTGCAGATTAAATTAGTTTCTGGAATGATGACTGTAAGATTACCACATTAGAGATGGACAGAAATCATACCACTTCTCTGCAATGGAGTAGGCCCATTTGGAAATAACCCGGAATGGCCTGCAGGGAAATTGACATCTCATTGAACCACATTGGGTCTGAGTGGAACGGCTCCAAGATTCTTACTGGCGTGGGTGCAGTTTTCCTTTGACATGGTATTAGCTCTTCTGGAAATACAGCAGGGGAAAAAACAGTGCTAGATGTGATTTAAATGTTTTCTTAAACAGGATGATGCAGAAAAATAAGATGGGAGTGGCAGGTTGCTGCATCGTCACTGATCATGGCTGATTAAGTCATCTGGGTTTTACATTCTTGGATCTGTTAAAGGAAGAGGAAGGTCTGGACTCTGCCATGGGAACTGGGGCAGTGTGAATCAGTAGGTAGAGTATCAAAATTAAAAGCCAGGAGGAGTTGGCTTTCATACTTGTTGAAACCTGAATGGGATGTTACCTAACTTTCTTAACAGATCCTGTAGCCCAATGCAGAGCAGTGCCAGAGGTGAACTGAGCAGCAAAACAGCTGTCTTTCTAAAAATTCTCACATTACTGGAATAAAGAAATCCTAACCTCTCAGATTAAAATATTTCTGAAAAGGCTGATTTACTCAATAGGTTTATCACAGCAAGAAATTTGTCTTCCATCTTTAAACGGCCAAGCCAAGTAAAGCTACCACCTTTGTCTCTGGCACTACAGAAATGGTAACTGTTTGAAGTTGTAAGGACAGCACTGCTTCTCGGTATTAAAAGGCACAAATCTGATTTTTTGAAACCATGCAGGCCTATGGTCAGATTCAGGAAGAAGTCTGGTATTTAAAATACAATTTAGAATTAAATTAAGTGTTTAATTTAGGTCAGCAAATTAGAAGCTATCTGATGAACTGTGGGCATTCCCAAGACCCTGCTGACAGCTACAGTTTCTCACCTAGCAGTAACAAATAGAAAAGTTATTTGGGGGCCTGAATTGTGCTACTACACATACGTAGACATGCTGTGCTCTTGGTCAAGCAGAACACTTCAGGTGGAGCAGTGATACAATTACTCCCCTTCTGCACAAATACACAGTAGCACCGAGCTCAGCCCAGAGCATTCACAGCAAGGAGGAACAAATTCATACAGACATGGCTCCTGAACTGTTGTCATTTGCAGTTCAGCACTCGCACTGCTCCTGCTCTTGGCAGAGCAGTACGGCTGACTGCCAAAGTCAGATCCACTGACACTCAGGAGACACAGCAGTCTTCTTCAATGCCTGACTCCTGCTCCAAAAATAAGACTGATGTTTATCACACTGAGCAGAGGAAAATGTTGATGCCTTCAAAAACCTGATTCTTGCAACTCCAGTGATTAACAGCGAAGTCCACTAACATAAATACAAGGACTAGCGCAAAACCAGGCTGTCTTCCTGAGTTCAATCCATAGGGTCATAAATAGCATGATGGGCTGAAAAGGCACTCGAGACTCATATCGAAGTGGGGGGAAAGTATTGAGAGATGTATTTAGAAGTTACTGTACCAAGTCTTGCCAGCTCCACTGCAGTAGCCTTAATACACGGGCAAGATTTAGAAGGTACAAAATGAAGGCAATGCAGATCTGTTGTGCTCAGCATAGAACACATGGAAAGAGCAGCAACAGGTGGAGAGTAAGGCAGATAAAGGGTTATTCATGCCCTGTATATGTATGTCAGTGAGGCATAACAGATGCAGCCAGCAGGCTGCTTTGCTGTGCCCATTTCCATTTCAGGTTCTGGCGATAAATGGCAATATCGGAGCCTTTTTTCACAGTGTAACCCTTGGCAGTTGTTCAGTGGGTGTGCTGGGCACTCGTGTCTGCATGTATGCACTCGTGTCATGAATGCCCACCACTTCATACCCCAGGAAGGTCTGTCATCAGTTTTTTTGAGACAAATGCTGTCAGATAAAATTAAGGAAAGACAGATGTGGTTATGCACAAATTTCAAATATCACAACTATACAAATTCATATTGCTCCAGATTATTTTCTTTAAGGTGAATATTAGAGATTATAAATATATTTTAGAAAGTATTTAAATATGAACCATTTATTTACTTTTGCTCTTCTTTATGAGGTTTACTGCTAGATCAATGACTCAACCTTATGTATCAGTATACTCCTCTTAAGCTACTTCCAAACAGATCAAATAGTAATTTAGGGCAAGGAAATTTTGAGAATCTAGTTTTTAAGAACTTGGCAATTACTTTTCTTGGAAGAATGCAGAATTTTTGCATCTTCACATTCAAGGCTGCTACCCCTTGATAACATTTTATATCCGAATAATACATGGTACTCAGGCAGACAGTAAAATTAACCACCTACTTCTACTATGTACTACTATTATATTCCAGTACAGGATACTGCTGGGCTTCAGCTTCTCCACTTTTGACCTCTGTGTTCAGAAAAAGGTGTCAGTCGAACTGTTTCCCTAGCTTTATTAAAATAATGGTAAATAAACTAGAATAAATTAAGAAATGCTTACTTTTGTAAACTTTTATTAAAGACTTAGGTGCCTGCCCAAGATTTTTTTCTGAATTATCTTCATATTGTTCAAAATACACTTAACTGGAAATGTTGCTAGATCATGTTCAATTTGGACAGAGTGCACATAATTTTGGATGAAATGGTGCTAAATGGTTGCATCGTGGAAACGAACCGGAACAGAATTCTCGCCCCTCTGTTTGTGCTTGACAAAGTGGCAGAAGGCTAGGAAGATGCAAGAGTGATGAAGGCATTTCACAAAAGATGGCAAAAGCATCAAGAATGTGCTGACAGGAGTTTTCTGATGTTGCAAGACTGACTCATGCAACATTCAAATTAGTTGGAAAGTATTTTCCATTTTTCTTATACTCTGTGTACCCAACAGGAAAGATACAGCTAAACATGAGAATGCATTCAGATGCAGCTTTACTGGCCCAGTAGAAATCTTCCCAGAATGGTCAATAATTTTAAAACTTTTCAAGGATGAAGAAATGGAAACTTACCATGACTGAATAGGTATCACTTTGAATTATGTAGTATCATGCCAGACCTAGATGACAAAAAACATAGAAATAGAAATTCAAACTGAGTTTCAGTCCTTCCCTTAAGCACCAGCTTGATTTATTTTCATACAAATTTACTGTTAATGATAGTTCTGTGACTTTTATGGCCACTTTTAAACTATACTCATCCTTCATTAAAAAGCTGGTTTCCCTCCCTTTGCCATGCAAGTCATGGACACAAAAGTAAAGTACAGATGTATTTAGTATTTCTGCATACTCTGCAAGTTGTAACTGAAATTACTTAGCACTTAAATATTATAATATTAATAAAAGATTATTAAAATCAGAAGTTTAATGCTCTTTTGTCATGTTAGCTTCATAATTACACAAAATCTTTTCCGTTTTGGCTCACCAGTGTATTTTTCTTTCCTCTTATACATGCTATACATGCATCAAGATTAAAGCTCTTACAGGAGATGAGGAATAAAAGATGCAGAAGCTTCTCAGTACCAGGTGGGTACCAGATGAAGTCTCCCTTCTTCAGCAGGAAGCCATAGCTATGCTGTGTTCCCAGGCATGCAGCGTGCTGGTTCACACCGCCACATACTGTGTGGATCAGGGGACACTCAGCAATCTGAGCTTGTGTCCTAGTTTCAAAGACAGGTATTTGCTAAAGAAGGCAGAAGCCTCCTTTAGAATAGGAGAATGTAACCCCCTTCCCTCCGAATTGGCAAAAGTTTGAAATCAAGGGACTTTCAGGCAATGGTATGAGAAAAGAGGAATAACAGTCCCTTACTAATATATTTATATATATATATATATAATAGGACAGGCAAAACAACAACAATGGTAACCACAACAAATAAGAGCACACAAACCCATGGACAGTCTCTTCCTGCTTTGTTGGCAATTCCCCTTTGATGAAGTCACAGTCACAGCTGGCAGGGGGCACTGGTACTCCTGGTGCACAGGGAGGGTGCGATGACTCCCCTGAGAGGGGAAGAAAGGGCTCGGGAACCCCGAGTTTCCTTCCCTCGAGACACTGGAGCAGGCGATGGAGAGTTGGTAGAAAACACGCAGCTTTGATGGAGTCCCGGTCACAGCCAGTCGGGGAGCAAGGATAGAAGCACCCAGTTGGAGACAGACGCCTGCAGTGATGGCAGATCCTCCCTAGAGCTCCAGCAGCTTCTGTCTCTCTCCTCTGGATGTCCAGCAGCGAAGAAGAGTACTCTCCAGCTCTGCTTGGCTCTCTTTTAACTTGTCCCCAGTCCCAGTAGCCCTGCCCCCCTCCAAGGGGAAACAATCCCAGCTATCAGGGAGTCCAGATAAGGGCTAGCCAGCCGCACCCATCTCAGAGTCACCTCTTTGTCTCATCTTAATCACCCCCCATTATGGCTTTCCGGTAACTAATCACTCGCCCATTATTGCTTTCCAGTAACTAATCACTGACCCATTATACCCTCCAGCAAGTAGAATGGGGAAAAATTCCAACACAGAGAGCTAAACAAAGAAGAAAAGTATTCCAAACCCTGACAGCTTGCTTCCACTTACCTTCCTAGAACTGTTACCTGGCTCCTTCTTCTGAACTTCCAGCCCAACCGCAGATGTAACCTGATACTGAACAGGCATATTCTGTGTGAAAGCACGTACTGGTCCCATCAATACCACCCAGAAATCAGGGTCTAAGCAGCAGAGTGTTGTGGGTGAGAATAACCCACAGGGCTGCCACACAGGAACATGTTTATCAAAACAGGATGATGCTGGGTCTGGAGCAGAGTTCCATAAACCTGGACACAGGTGTTTGTCTGAAGCACAACAGGCACAGGAGCGGGCGGGATGGTGGATGTTCCCCTCCAAGTCTGCATTAGGGGAAATCTAAAAAACAGTGCTGTAAAGTCCTACAAATACGCCATGAAAAGAAATGTGGCATCAACCTGATCTATATGTGCAAGGCAGAGTCTTTTGGCAAGCCCCTCTCAGCAGTGGCCTAAGAAGAGGTTGCTACCAAAGAGAACTGGCACAACGCAAAACTTATTACAGAGATTCAACTACAATAGACTTTTTTTTTTCTGGTATCAACTGCTTAAATATCTTTAAAACCATAGTGTCATCTTGCTTTATCTTACTGTAATCCACTTTTTACTAATAAATACCATGTGCTAAAACCATGACAGACACTCCATCTCAAGTAAAGCTGAATCAGCTGTATCCTCTGACCCAGATTCTATTCCAGTAATGAAGAACTATAGTCCCCAGTCACATGGGCTCACTGAAGAGCACCAAAACCTGCCACATGCAGGTTACCACTGCCAGACTCACTCTTAAAAAGCTGCACTTATTCTGAAAAGATTTGAACAGAGAGATGAATTTGTGAGATCAGTAGTTCTTTTAAACCTTTAAAAAAGCATGGCACGTTGTTCAGAACATGTACAGAGATTTAGTAAGTATTAATGAAGTATTCAGAAAAGACAGTTTTATATGTTGCAAACATTTTAATGATTACTTTTGAGCTTACACATTGGGTGCTTTTTTTTAAACTTCAAACTGCAACAAGTTAAATAAATGTTTATAATATACAAAGAAAATACAACCAAAAGTAAAACTTGCTTTAAGTGTGCCTTGCACTAGGAACCAGTGTTTTTTAATAGCTTTATTGTTGAGCTGCACAAACACACTTAAGGATTTGATCTTTATAGCAGGGCATTTGAGAAATCAAAATATATTCCCACTTGAAAGAAAAAGAAGAAGAAAAAAATGGTTGTGCATGATTATATGCAAAAACCCACTAAAATACTCCAATAGTGCAGGCACCATTAAAAAAGAAAAGACTGGAGATGCCCATTAAGTCTAAATTTTAAAGGAAGCAAGTTTCTGACCAGTTAGCTTAAAGCCAGCAAAACAGGGATCAGTGATGGCAACTGTAGTGTACAGGGTATTAAAAGACAAACTTTACACAATACACTGTTAGAAATTTGTATCAGTGAACACTGAAAATCTGATGATCTGTTCGTTGGAACAGTCAAACAGAAACACCTTAATTTCCAGTTGTGCAAGCCCTTGAAGCATCACACAGTGTTCTGTGCCAATTTCTTGCTGGCTGTGTAGTTACAAAGGATTTATTTTGTCATTAGCAGCTAACAAACATTCCACATTTTCCTAAAGCCTCACAGGTGAAAAAAAGGCAAGTCTTGTCAGAGCACAGCGTGGAGATCATATTTTTTGCACACAAACACAAGAGGCTTCGCTAGTATCAAAAACACTTCCAGGTCCCAGGCTGCGGTGAGCGGCTCAGTTGAGGTGGAAGCCTTTCTCCATGGTAGCAGCTAGCAGACGCTCTCTCATAATCTCCTCCGAAGAATACTCGGGCAACTTTAGGTAATGCACACACGTATTCACAGATGGGTAACTTGCATCTGTAGCATCAACCTGAGGAACAAAAAGCATGTTTGCTGCCGTTGGTCACAGCACTCAGTATGGGAGTTAAAAGTTGTAAAGTCCTCTAATTCATGGCACTTGCTGCATACATAACACCAGTTGTCAAGAAACAGGAGCATCGGCAAAGCTACAGGCCAATTTATAAATATACTTGCTTTATATGTACATTAATATTTTGATATTAAATATGGGAATTATATATGAAAATATATGAAATACATGTATAGGATATCAGAGAACAGATGTGAAATAAGAGATTTGTACCAAAACCTTAGCATAGAGCCATAAATTAAATAACTAAAATAAAATTGTTAACACAGAAACTCTTCCATTGCAAAGCCAAAGCAGCTGGTTGAAAGGGCGACCACGAGAGGCCGTACCTTGCGCACAACAGTGAGCCGGGGGTGGAGGTTTGCCAGTCCTCCTGGCGGGAGCGTTGAACAGCCAGTGGTGAACTGGAGAAAGGCCTTCCTCTCATCCGAAGACATACCACACAAGACTCTCACAAATCGAAGGAATCCAGGGCTTAAAATAAAGCAAAATAATGAGTTCTGATAACATGATAAGAGAGTGTGAGGGTTTTTTAAATTTCTCTTAACTTGACAAAGTAGCATTATAATCTTTAGTCACATTTAAGCAGACATTGTAAGATTCTAGGGCCTGTTGAGTATTAAGAATAAAACAATTTAAAATAAATTATTCTATATCTCCTTGCAGAGTATTACATAAAAAAATGTAGGCACATACCCAAATAACACCCCAAGATAAGTATCTTGCATTTGAATGCATATGACTGAGTAGAGAAGAAGAGCCCAAACATTTCAGCAGGCTTATTCTAACACAGTTCCAGGAGCAATTTGTGTGTTATTGCTACGAAACATGACAAGCAGCAAAACCAAATCCCAAACCCAACAAACCTGAAAACATCAAGACGACCCCCTGACAACCAACCACCAATAAGCATATTTGCCCCCTGCACAGTACACTTTCTTTTTCAACTATACTTCAAAAGAAAGAAATAAGAAATATGGGCAAAGTAACAACTGTACACAGCCAGATAAAAATCATAACTACTATCAAACATGAAAATAAAAACTCCAAAATCTATTTTTAGTAATCTGTATTAGCTGCCACTATGTTTTCACTAGTTACTTGTATTTGAATAATTTTTTTATCTTCTCTCATCACAAACCAAGTACCTTCTAACCTATCTGTTTGTAACACATGGTTATTTCATGCAGTTTTAGACGACCACCTGCTCTTCAGTAACCACCCATTTCATCCAATTTGGCATCTTCATCTAATGAACATTCTGGACATTCTGTCACTTAACATTATCTTTAGCTACTACTTTAAAATCACTCAGAATAAAAGTACCTGTCTCTTGTATATCCCAGTTTGGGTTCAGTGTAATTGATGATATCCTCAGCTGCCCAAGAAGGTGATTGATTTCCACAAAGAATCATCTGAACCTCTTCATGGCTGAAGGAACTCAGCTTCTCCATTGGAAAGACTCTATTGAAGCCACCTTTAATTTACACAAGATACAGTTATAAACATGAGTCCAAATAATGTTTTTAAAATCATGTCAGCATTTAAATTGTATTTTCATCAAACCAGAATCAATCATTTCTTAATTAAGGTAAATGGAACCTCTTCACAATTAAAAACAGCATAACTAATGCAAAGATATTCTGAAATTAGTATCTTACCTACTGCCTACCTACTATTCTTAAGTAAAATGTTTCTTTTTGAAAGCCATTCTATGCCACCACTTTAAACCAGCACACCCTAAACACCCATTATTCCACCTAACTTCATATATGTTGTTATATTTAAAATTACCTCTGAAGGCCTCCATTTGTTTCTGTATACCAGTATGCATGCAGAAGTCAAACATGAGATCTACATATTCCTCTGCATTATCCATTGTCACAGTCTGCAAAGAAAGTAGGTAAATACTGTAAGAGTTCACTGTTCATTGAAGTTACTGTTGAGACAATAAAAATTTAACTGCTGGTTAAATTGTAAAGATAGGTTGTTTCCTCACCTCATCTTCACCACCTGGTTTGAGATCCACAGCTGTAAACCCATATACTTTGGATGAAGGGCAGAACTGAAAATTTAAACTTCAAAATACAAAAGGTAGTTAATAATTGCAAACAAGTCTGCCACTGCTTTTGTAAATACACCAGATTTACAACCTGTCACACCCAAAAGCACCTCACTGGATTTCAAACCATTGTTAGTGGATCACTTTGTACCACTGTTCACTTATATACAAAAGTACAGAACTACAAATATTAATGGACTACACAGATATGTCTTTCAAACATAATGGCATGCAAATGCATATATTCACCCTCTATTTGGATTTGATAACCACTGAAAATTTCATAAATTTTGACACCTTTAAGCTATCAGCTTCAAAACTACTCAAACCATTTAATTTAGTTCACAAATTCAGAAAAATAATTTCCATTAATTTCCAGCAACAACAATTACAGAGCCACTTAACCTATTAGGCATTTAGGCCCCTCAATAGTGCTACCTGCTTTCTCTCCATAGCAAGCCAGGTTATACTCCACAAGCCCTTTAAGGATATAAAGCTATTACAGATCATTGATAGGAGGGCTACAAAGATGGGGAAGGGTCTAGAGAGGAAGCCACACAAGTGGCTGAGGTCACTTTGTCTGTCCAGCCTGGAGGAGACTGAGGGGAGACCTCACTGCAGTTACAGCTTCCTGTGAGGGGAAGGGGAGGGGCAGGCACTGATCTCTGTGGTGATTAGTGACAGGACCTGAGGGAAAGGCCTGGAGTTGTGTCAGGGAGGTTTAGGTTGGGTATTAGACAAAGGTTCTTCCCCCAGAGGGTGTTTGGGCACTGGAAGAGGCTCCCCAGGGTAGTGGTCACAGCATCAAGCCTGACAGAGTTTGAGAAGCGTTTGGACAATGCTCTCAGGCACAGGGTGTGACGCTTGGGGATGGTCCTGTGCAGGCTGATCACTGGGGGTTCCTTCCAGCTCAGGACAGTCTATGACTCCAAGGCCATAAGCAATTACTGAACTCTGACACTTTGCAACTTTTGTGGCACAATATGATTATAACAAATAACCCATAATAATAATGGTAGAAAAACTGTTGGTTTAAAGGAAATATTTAAAACTAGGGAGGATGACATCCTGACATGGGTTTACACAGGTAGGAGTACTTTGTCTTTTACATTTGCTAAAAGTTAACACAAGCTCTGTTTAACATGGATTCAAACTCTGCACTAGGAAAACAATCTGAAATGTCAATCTGTCCTCTTTAAAAGCTCTCCAAAACACTTGATAAATTTCAAGTTATCACAGCAAAGAAATTACTGAATCCCCCTTTTTTTAAAGGCGTGATTTTACAAGTATTTGTGTTTACAAGTATTTATGTTTCCAGAGTCATACATCACTGCGGCATAGCCACATTTAAGACTAGGAAACTGGGCAAGTGAGAACAGAAAATCCTCAAACGAAGGAAAAAGAATATGGCTGCATCTCTATGGATTCCCCCTTGCAATGATGTTATTTAAAACTAAGAAATCTTCATCTTTAATTATGTGTTGATTTTTGTCTCTAACACAACACTGTTTGCCTATCTATAAATAAATATGAAAACTCTTACCCCAAATCTTCTATGCTAAGAGGAGGCCCCGAACCTGATGGATTCTTCAGCATTAATTCCTGCAGTTTTGTGTTCTTTTCATCTTCTGACAGATTTTTGTTGCTTAATATTTGACGTCTTTTAATTGCAAGGTCCTTAATTTCTTTTAGAAACCTAGCTCTATGTGGGTTTACTAATTCAAAGTCTTCCCATGTCAAAATTCCATTAAACCAGGCAGGAGGCTTAGGTTTTGGTGGATCAAGAATAAATTCTGATTTGGAGTCTTCTTCCAGACTTCCTACTGACAAGGAATCATGGCCTTCTTCTGTAGAAGCCTCTGACTGACTTTCAGTACAGTGCAAGTCTCTGTCACCCCGTGATTCATATATCAACTTACTCATATTACTTTTAATGTCCCCCATACACATGAGTTTAAAAAAAGGCTTAGAAATGGGTAAATCCACAAGTCTATTGTCCTGAATGCATTTAGCCAAGAAAATTCCAAGGAAATGAAAGAGTTTGGTTATTCTTTCAAGTTCATCACTATCTTGTGGGAATGGTGCTGTAAACAGTCCACATGATCTCTGTACATAGTAGCCAGGCGGTTTCAATCCACCACCAATATCAACCTGATTCAAGAGACAGATAAAAAAAAGCAAACATGGTTAAAGGTGGATTTAATTATATATCTACACCGTCTAACTTACTATACTCTGCTTCTCTGTTAAAAAGAGAACAATTAAATAAACAAGCTGTGGACTGGAGTGGTCATTCTTGACCATGAGGACTAGCACCTCTATGAACATGTGTTCTTCCTTCCTGGATGTCCAGCTCGTTTTTCTTTTTCTTTTTTTTACACAAGTACTCAGTTTAAAATGCAAATTAAAATATACCTGACGAGACTCATCATCTGGAAAATCATCATCACAAAGCCAAGCTCCCAAATCTGTCCTCTGAAATTCTGCTGCCACCAATGCATAAAATTCCAAGGTAGGACCCAGGCCTGTTCCTTCCTCCCCTAAAAACTCAACCTAGAAAAACATAAGGAAAGTTAATAGTAAAAGAAAATCCTAGTAAAATGTTCCATTTTGGTTATGGAACAGGATATTCAATATCCTGTCCAGTACATTAGAAATAGCTATCTAACCTCGCTCTGCTAGGCAGATATGCTTTACCTCTAGAACAGATTTTCTGTCTGCATGAATCTGCATGACATTTTCTGCCCATTCCATCAAGGATTCACCTCGCGGAACTTTCACTCTTTCATGTTTGAGGCGTCCAACCCTGAACTCTCCGGGATCATCGCGTCGCACTGTGCTCGTGGTCCTTGTCCGCTCCACAGTGGCTTCACGTCTGTTCTGCAGCCATACAATTGCTCTGGAAAAAACCAAACACCAGTTGTTTAAAACTTCCATCTCTACCAGCATGAAAATTTGAAAGTAGTTGCCAATAAAAAGTTACTTGTTAAGTACTAATTGCCTCTTAATTTTTTTTAGGTATAAACCAAACTATTTAGCAGCCTGAAATGCCCCAAAATATGGGCTGCTTCATATTTTATGAAGGCAGAAAACTAAGTAATTTCTAATGTAAGTGTCAGCTTCTGATGCACCAATGAAAATATACAATTCTTGATCTGAATTCCTGTAGTTTTCACACTACAGTGGAAAGAACAAAAGGTACCATTTACTGTTGAACTTTTAATCACAGATGCTCAAAACTGTTTATAGACACATATTACATCTTTCATAATATACTGCAAGGCAGTTGCATCACCTCATTGATACTGACCAAGTTTTGCAGATTTATTTACTTATACACTCCTTAGAGTGCCAAAGAACCAAAGTTCAAGTGCAAGCATAGACAAATAGGCCCATACCAGTGAAGGAAGAACAGCTGCTTTTAATAGCAGTACTTATACAAAGTCAAATTTCCAAATTTTTGTATGTATTATCAACTGTGCAGCAATAAACAATCTCCAAAGCCACTGTCTGTTGACTGTTTTGCAAATACAGCCAAGTGTCATGACAGACACGGATAGAGTGTCCACACCCACAGTTGATACCGATAGAGGAGTTTTAAGAACTTATTCCAGTATTTTAAGAGCTTACGAAAGCCCTTTACTTACACAGTAAATAACATGCAATGTTTCCTGATGGATCTCTTTAAAATGCAGCTTTTCTAAAAATTATCTTTTTCCAAAACAAAACGAAAAAGACCACAACATGTGGATCATTTTTCTGTAAAGGTTAAAATTTTTACACAATAAAAAGATTTAAACTGATATCTTGCAAGATATTACCTCTTCCTCTCTTCCTTTTTCTTTTTAAATATCTCATTATTTACTCTTCATAAGGCATTTCTACTGCATATAAGACAAAACAGTAATTTCGAGAACTCTCTCTCTACCCTCTGGTTTGGAAAACAAAGTGTAGCAACAGCCAAGAAAACCCTCAGAAACTAATTCTTCCTTCTCCTTACAAAAACTATACCAGCAAAAAGGTTTACACTGTCTACATACTCTCAAGGTAATGACTGCTGCAATCAACATATTAACGATTCCTAGGTAACAAAGAACTCTAGAGGGTACCCTTAAATGTTTTAAAGTCTGTTTTTGTTACAGTTTCATTATGCAGCTAATAGTAACTTTAAAAATAACATCTTTTTCTTAGGGTTTTTTTCTGTTTTGTTAAAACATTAGTGAATTAAAAATAAATAAACCAAAACAATCACAAAACAGTTGCTGGAACTATAAAAATGTATGTAATAAGATGCATGCTTTCAAAGAACATTTAATTCATATGATTCTCTGAATGTTTTCTATTTTGCAGTCCTTTATGCAATGAACTGCAACCCAGACAAATTGGCCAATAGGATAACCTAGCTGTAAGAACACAAGCAAGTCTTCAGCTAAAGTTAAAAAGTGAAACATCTTGTCATTCAGAACTTTTCCATCTTCTTCCTTCTATTATCCAAAATTGTTCAGATTCAGCAAGCAAAACTTGTGTCATTAGGATTAAGGTCCTGGAAATCAATTTAGAAACTATGATATCTAAAAAATGAAAAGGAAGCAGTCATACTTCTTTTCTATTTTTCTTTTACCTTGATGCTCCAAATGCTGTACACGTGAAGTACAACTGTCTTGTTTCAAATGGAATTAAGAAAGGACACTTGCTTGTTAGTTGCTCACACCAGTCCGGCAAAGCTCCACTTGCTAGTGCCAAGGGTTCCTGTAGTTTAATGCAAGGGGGAAAAAAAGTGTTAACAATATTTGACTTAGGTGGTCCCAACAAGTTTGTAACTAAGTACGTACACAGCAAATACACTCAAGTACATAGTTTTTATCTGTGCTTGAGCAAGTTTCTTTCTTCTCAGCAACCTGCAATTTTTTCCTCTTTTAGATGCTATCAATAGGGAAGCCGTGTGAGGAGGGGCTGAGGTCACCTGGTCTGTTCAGCCTGGAGAAGAGGAGACCGAGGAGAGACCTCATTGCAGTTACAGCTTCCTTGTGAGGGGAAGAGGAGGGGCAGACACTGATCTCTCCTCTGGGGTGACAGTGACAGGACTGAGGTAATGGCCTGAAGCTGTGCCAGGGCAGGTTAAGGGGAGATATCAGGAAAAGATTGTTTACCCAGGGGGTGGCTGAGGACTGAAAGAGGCTCCCCAGGGCAGTGGTCACAGCACCAGCCTGACAAGGTTCAAGAAGCGTTTGGACAATATTCTCAGGCACAGTGTGTGACTCTTGGGATGTCCTGCACAGATCCAGGAGTTGCACTCGATGATCCTGATGAGTCCCTTCCAACTCAGCATATTCTGGGATTCTAAATTCATAAACTTTCTAGGACTCAAGAGTGGACACAGGGTGCTCTGGCACAGACATTAAAAGCGGTAGTAGATCTCTGGGATATACACTTCTCAAAGCACTGTGGGGAGATCCAAGTACCCAATTACCTGGAGAGAATTACGCCAGAGTTTTGTCCAAAAGAAATTAGATATTACCTTTTCAATATCAGAAGACATGAAAGAAACTTGGTGGTAGAAGTGTTATTGAAATATTACTATAGTCCCTTCTAAAATAAAATTATAATAAACTATACTACAGAAATTATTACTACAAGGATGTTCACAGTGTCAGAAGAGTCTTCAAACAAACATGAAAAACTGAAACTTTTGTGTAAACAAATAATTAAGATGTGACTGTAAAAAAAACCCCAAACCTCAACTAACCTGGTACCAATACGACGGTTTCTAAGTGCTATTTTTGAAAGCTTTATGTAGAATGCATAAGCAATAAAATGTCTGTGAACCATAACATAATCAATTGCTTTTTTTACATTATCATCAGGCAGACATACACACACTACGTTGTAACATAGATGTCTGGTACAGAAAAAAAAATATTATTATTCATAATCAAAATACACCAAGTAAAAAAGTTTGGTATGCTTTGTACAAAAACGAACTGTATGTTTTTATTCAGACTAGTCTGTTCTTACAGAATTTATTCATTCAAAATATAAGGAAGAAAATAAGTATGATTCAAAAATCAAAAATGACAAAAAACTAAATTTCAAACAGTAATGGTAAAGAAGAGAATAACAGTGTCTTAAAAACAATATTACATATATACACTGCATATAATATATCAGTGTAATACCTCAATCTGTTGGAGAATCTTTGTAGTAATTTTTTTACTTGTGAATTCATCTGGTGGAAAGTTAAACTGAGGATGCTCATCTCCTTCTGAAAATAACGAAGAGAAAAGTTTTCTTTTATTTTGTTTTCATAAAAACATTTCAGAAGCTCTGCAAATTAACTAAGTTACCTTCTTGAGAAGTCCGTGCTGTGTAAGGGTCACTGGCAACTATATACAAAATTCTAAGTAACTGCAGAACATCTTCTACTCCACAGGAGTTCTGTCCACTGCCTGCTTTGGCCTGAGGTTGTTCCTTGGCCAAACTAAGGATATCAGAATTTTGAAGAGTAGAAATGGCCCCTTGACTCAATCCAGATTTTGATCCATGTTCACAAAAATCCTGTAAAATAAAGAATGGCTAAGAATGAAAACGATGTGTGTTAATGTCTTTAAGACTGCATTCCAAGTTGATTTGAAAAAATCAAAACAGTTAGCTGTGTTCAAACTTAACACTTAATCAAATTGTGCATGGTGCAAATCATGATTCAAATGCATTTGAACACAACTAAATTTAACACAAGACATTAAAATAAAAAGGCAAGAGCAGCAAAACCTAGACTTGATACTGGCTTTTTAACATTAATCTTCCCTATAAAATATCATGGCTCTCCCTCCATAATAATCTCTAAAGCTGCAAAACAAAGCACACAGCCATTCATAATAAAAAGAAGTTTGGATGCAGACATATACCTTGTATGCAGCTATGAGCTGGGAACAATTTCTGTTTTTCCTAATACTTTTATTAGTGCCGGTTAATTTCCAGTGGCGCAGGAAAGCTGAGTCTGCATTCTTCTGCAGGTAGGTTATCAAGTCATTCTTTGGTAATTCATCAGTGCCAAGGTACTGCTCCACATGCTCTACTGACCAGCAACCCTACAACAGGAACCACCAAATGTTGGTTTTTCCTGATTGTAAAGTCTTCAAGATGTCACATGCAATATATGTCTTTTTTAAAGGAGCATGCATTTACAAATATACTCACTAATATTCTTTAAGTAACTGAAAACTGTTAGTTTTTTTTAATGTAGCATTTCAAAAACTGCAATAAAATTTTTTTTGCTTTTATTGAAACAGCCATAAAACACACAGGCACAGAAGTAGGTCTTACCATTTTTCCACTTTCTTTCTCTTTATCAGAATCCTTCATTTCTCTGTACATGATTCTAGACATCAAAACAATGAGTTAATATTTCGTACTCATAGTACATCCTCTAAATTCTGAGATTATACATTGACTTGTAAGATATCAGAGACATTTAGATAACAGGATGCAAAACAGCACAGCAGCTGCTCTTTGATGCACAGAACATCTGGGATACCCTGATGCAGCAAAGTTCTTAAGCTCTAGTTTAATGATGTTGGTATTTATCTTGCAAAGTATTTAATTTGTTTCCTTAAGTGAGACTTGAGTAATCAAACAACCTTCATTGTGCCAATTTCCCAAACCAACTTTAGATTTTTCACTACACATGCACCAACTCTCGAAAATTTTGAAGTCCTAGGGAAGCTTGCTGTGCATTAACCTAGAAAATGTGCACATTTACAACTATTTCTCAGGTTTTCTAACTAGGAAACAATTTGTTACAGCATGCAATTTTTAACAGAAGGCAACTCAGAAAATACGTGCAACACACAAGCACTGATGAAATGTGAAATACAGTTAAAAATATTGCACCCCTCCTTATTGCAGTTGTTGCTTTTATATACATTATTCTCATAGTATGACAGAAGTTACATTGGGGCAATAAATGGAAAACACTCACCATCATATAGTCTTACAATTTCTGTCTATTACTGTGAAGCTAGTAAGGTCAAACTAACATTGAGAGAACAGCTGAGGTTGGAAGAGCCCTCAAATATCACGTTTAAATAGAATTTCCTGTATTTCAATTTGAGCCTTTTTTCTTCTTGTCCTTTCACATGTCACAACAAAGAAAACTCCACACTCTGGCTTCCCTTTGTCCTCCCATCAAGTATTCATACACATTGGTAGGAGCCCACAAATCTTTCTTCCTCCAGGCTAGACAGACCCAGGTCTCTCAGACACTTCTTTCTATGACAGAAGCAATAAGCCTTTGAATCATCTTAGCAGCCCCTTGCTAGACTCACTCCAGTGTCCATGTCTCCCTGCTACTGAGGAGCCCTGAACTGGGATACAGCACTGCAGGTGTGCCTCACCAGTGCTGAGCAGATGGGGAAGATCACCTCACTCAGCCCTCGTAATGCAGCCCAGCGTGCTGCTGATCTTCGTCGCTACTGGGGTCCACAGATGGTTCAACTTCATGTCCACCTGGACCCTCAAGCCCTTTTTCAATAACCTCCTTGCCAGCCAGCTGGCCCCTAGCCTGAACCAGCACAGGCAGAGTTATTCTTCCCCAGTGGATAGACTCTACACCTCCCTTTGTGAAATGTCACAAAAGCGCCTGTCTCCCCATTTCTCCAGCTCGATGAGGTCTCTTAGAATGGCAGCACAACCATCTGGTCCAACAGTGACTCCTCCCCAGTTTTGTTTTGCCTGTAAGCTGAGGGTCTGCTCTGTCCCATCATACAATCCACTAATGTAGATGTTTAAACAGTCCTGGACCCAGTATCAACCCCTGGGGTACACCAGCTGGCCTTTACACCAAGGACCACAACCATCTCAGCCTGGCAGTTCAGGCATTTTACAGACACTATCTAGTCCACCTATCTAAGTTTGTCAGTGACAGAGAGCGTTGAAAGCCTTCATAAAGTCGAGGAAAATAACATCTGCTGCTTTCTTCTCATCCACTGAGCTAGGCATATAGTAGAAGGCTATAAGGCTGGTTAAGCACAAGTTTCTCGTCATAAATCCATGCCACCTACTTCCAATCTCCTTCTTATTCTTCATTGTTTGAAAATGGTTTCCAGGACTATCTCCATCACCTCTCCAGGGACAAAAGATTGACCAGTTTGTAGTTCCTTAGATCTTTCCTGCCTTTTCTCCAGTCCTCAGAAGTATCTCCCAATCCACATGACCTTCCAAAGATAATAGAGTGGCCAGCTCCTGTGGGTACATTCCCTTGGGTCCCACCGACTTGTACGTCGAGTAAGTGTTCACTAACCTTTTGCCATTCACATCTCACCAGACTCAACTCCAGATGTGATCTGGCTTTCCTAATGCTGGACAACTAGGATTCCTCCTAAATCACTTGACCCTTCTTTCAATCCTTGTATGTTTCCCTTTCATGCTTTTTTTTCATCCATGCAGGTCTCCTACTGACTCTGCCTGACTTCCTACATATTGGGATGGACTGTTCCTGAGTCTGGAGAAAGCGATCCTTGAAAAAAAAAAATCAATCAACTCTCCTGAACTTCTCTGTTCACCAGGACTATAACCCCATGGGACTTTTCCCAAGCAAATCCCTAAAGGTTATGATTTTTCCTTTGGTTTTACAGGCACAGCAGTAGTTTTAAAACTAGCAATAACATCCCGACATAAACTCAAAAAAAATCTAATTCTAGCATTTCTTATTACAGAGGAGGAGTTAAAAAATTAACATTGTTTCCCATCCATTTCCTAATCAGTCACAGTGTTCTCTACACATAATAATGAACTGGTGAGCTTACGTGTATGTTGGCTCCCAAATACGTCTAAGTTTGTCAGATTTCACACTGCCGTTACAGGAAAGCTGTAACAATTTCTGTACATAGTAAAAGATGGTAGATCGAAAGTTTGTTAGGGGCAGTTCTACTTCTCTAGTTGTTCCAAGACCTGAAACTTTCAAGGTAAGTGCTAAACGTGGTGAAGGCATGCACTCAACTTCTTCCAAGAGCTCTGAATGAGGTGTACCTGCAAAAATCATTTGAGAACCTTTAATAAAAAATACATAATGCATGACAAGGTGGTTTAAACATCAATAACATGGTTCAATAAGGAAGTGTAATGACTTACTGTGCACATGCCGAAGAGATGAGACTGAGTTCTAACTATGAACTAAATTATAACTGAAGCATTTCTTTATGGGAATAAAACTAACAGGAATTTCTGAAATCCCTATTGATCCCTACACCATGGTAACATCTCCTTAGATATTATCACAGCACACACATTCTTCTTTTCATACACAGTATCTTCCTTTCAGTTCTTCAAAAGAAGTAGTGGCTTATTTCCACATATGCTAAAACCTACTTACTCCCCTCTGTAACGAACATTGAGTACATCCACAGTGCTGAACCGGAACAAACTAAGGAGCCAAGGAGCAAGACCAGGTGCTGTGCTGCTGGTTGTACACACTGTTCCATCACTGCTTGCCTTGCTCCTGGCCTCAGCTTTGCACTATTTCAGCACGCCCTCTCCCATCCAAGCTATTCTGGGGAGCTTTAATACAGTTAAGTCCCTACAGGAGGGACCAGACATACCAAGAGATTTACCACATCTTTATCGTATCAAGAGATTTTATTATTTGTCATGGTAAGAGACGATCCTAGTTAAATTCCTAAATATGCTTATTTTACACAGCACTTAATTTACTTTTCCCTCAATAATGCTTAGATCTGCAGAGGTAGACGAAACTCTCACTCAAACAGAGAAAAGCCACACAGCCACCACGAGCATGTTGTACTGGTTAATAGTGATAGGATCCCCAGATCCAGTGGGCCCTTAACAGTAGGTCTCCATCCTAAAGCCAGATTAATGATGACATGTCTTGTCAGCATACCTGGTGGAGGGATTTCTAAGTCAGTTGTCTGCTGAACATTTGTACGACCAGGTCTTGGGTCAAAAGCAGGAACCAAAGCAGAAAACTGCCGTTTCAATACATAATCATCATCCCATGTTCTTCTACGGCCTCCTTTGGTTTCATACTCCTCTTCTTCCTAAAAAAAAAAAAAAAAAACAAAACCAAACAAAAAAAACCATAAGTTGTTTTTTCGATTCTGCTAAAGAGAATAGAGTCCATGAATACAGCAGTCACAAACTGAACTGCAACTCTACTCAGTTCTGGTANTGCACAGGAAGTTCCACCTGAACATGGGGAAGAACTTTACTGTGTGAGTGATCACACACTGAGACAGTCTGCCTAGAGAAGTTATGGAGTCTCCCACATCGGAGATACTCAAGAACCCTCAAGACACAATCCTATGCCATTTGTTCTAGGATGACCCTGCTTGAGCGGGGAGGTTGGACCAGATGATCCACTGTGGTTCTTGTCAACCCTACCCATTCTCTCATTTCATTATGTCTTCATTATGTTAATTTTCTCTATAAAATCAACATAAAATAAATCAAAGCTGGCACGTAACAGTTCCACTTAACTGGTCAAGCAGGAATCAAAATTATCAAACCCACAAAATTCAACATAAATGGACTAATCTTAAAACAGGTGTATTTATAGTTTCTGGAAAGAACTAAACTTTCCATGAAGCACCAGAACACAGGAAAATACAGACTACTGTAGACCAGCAAACTTGGTGTAGATGTTTTGCATATTCCATAAACTTTGTAATACCAGGGGTTCACATATATCCAATGATGTCAAAATAAACACATTAATTTTTTGAAAACAAGAAGCACTTTTTTCCAGTGTGTATACATATATTGATATATAACGTAGACACATTTTATCCAGAGATTAAATCCAATATCAGAATACTAGAACTATTTTGGTGGGGGAAAAAATCTAGTTTTCAATAAGCTTTAACAAGTATTAATTGCTTATGAATTTTCTACAACAAGCTTGTAATCTTTTCAACTCCTCATTAAGAAGAATTATATGGTATATCAGAAGGAATAGTACTGGAAGCCAAGAAAGGAGAATTTTCTTTTCCAGACCTGCTTCTTGCTGTGTAATCTCAAGCAAAGTCTATCTTAGCTATTTCTGCTGCCTCCCATAAACAACTATTTAATATTTAATAATTTTTAAAAACTGGTCATTATTCTACAAATTAAAGTTAGTGTTTGCATTGTAGATCCCCTTAAGTAGTACTGGCTTGGTTTTTTTCCTAACTTTGTATCTTTGTGCAGAAGGTGAAACAACAAGATGTTTAGTAACGTACTTGAGTTTCTATTAAAAGCATAATCACAGTAAGTTAAAATGCTAAACATTTTGGTTCAAATGAAATAAATATTTTCATGTTAATTAAAAGATGAATTTTCTATAATTCCATAAAACAATATTTATATTTATTCTGTAAAGCATTAAATTAGCATTAGTGAAGCCTTATATTTTTCCTCTTATATTTTGCAATATTCATTCTGATCACTTCAGCGATGGTAGAAGACCAAGCATTACTTGTGCCATGAAAGAACAACCAAATGAAAAGCCAGAACTCCTGACAGTGTAGGCAAGAACCATGTGAACTGCCATGCTGGGTTTTGTCTTGCCCCCATCCTAATGTTTTTTTTCTTGGGTTTTAGGGGTTTTTTTTCATAAGAGATGTTTCCTCTGGCAAGCTTTTGCTTCATATAGACCTAGAGTTAAACACACTCCAGAACTGAATCATTACAAACACAGAAGCGTATCCACGAAGTTATACCATTTCATCAGCCTGTGAACTAGTGATCCAGCACTTCCACTGTCAACTTGTTCCCAGCCTGATTTCAAGACATTAATTCTGACCTGTAAGGTCTCAGGTATGCTCATGTTTAAAAACAATTTTCTTGTGGTTTTGACTATATGCAAGAAGCTAAATAAATCTAAATAAATTTGTCTTAATTAATGGAGATATTATGGCTAGGATTTCCTATTGCCAAAAAACATCTCTTGATTTTTAATGCACCTGTTAGTCAATTAAGATACCATCTATGCTTACTATACCATACCATAACTTCTTCATATTCTTGATCTTCTTGGTTATCATCTTCATTTTCATCATCTTCTTCATCTGGTTCAGGCAGATCCTCATCATCATCTAACTCTGCCAACAGAGTACTAGCTCGGCAGCTATCAAGAAAATCTATAACACACACACACACGCATATATATATATATATTTACATACAGAAAAAAAGCCAAGAATAACTTTTAAAGCACAATTTTTAAAACTAAAGAACAGAAGCATAGGGAAGAAAGAAAAAACAAATCTCACTTAAACCAGAAAAAGAAAACCAAAATATTACTTATTGCATAACAGGACTAAAAGCTGTAATAAAAGAAAGAACACACCTGCTAAAAATTCCATGGATCTAGTCAACAGCATAACTACAGAAGCACTTAGTACTGGTACAATTAATAGTGATCAGCAAGAGCAATCTGTTTCTCATTTGCTTATAACATTATTAATTATACTTACTTTAAATTACAAAAGATCACCAAAAAATAGTGCACAAATGCATATTGACTGTTTCTATGTCTCAATAATTTAAAAACAGGTGAGTGATCTAAATTCCACTAAAAATGTGTGGTTTAGACCTTAACTTACAATGTAAAGGACATATAAGATGGACATTTAAGAGTGATACTTTAAAAATTCAATTGCTAATTGATTACTGTAACAAGAAGTTGAAAGCAAAGTTCCATTTTACTCACTTAGTACTAAGACTTGAAAAATAACCTCTCAAAACTAGAAAAGAAGTTCACAGCAATCCAAGTGGATTGGCATGAAGTTTTGAACTTTTACATTTTTCTATGCACATGGAAACTATCTATACCACCCAAACACCCTTTGTATTGTTGCTACCACCCCTCCTGATACTTGAATGCACTCTATTTGCTCAGTTGTTGGTGATGTATTTTAAGACTTGTCACCCAATCAAAATATCAAATTTGACTTAATTAAAAGAGTAAAGGGAAATGGTATATTCAGATATATTAATCAACTGCCTCCATGCAGCTCAATTCCAGTATCCATTGAAATGACCAGAAATTTTTCAAGACATTTCAATGGGCAACAAAACAGAACACAATCTTAATCCAACAATATTTTAAATAAATCAAGTATCTTTTCTTTCAAGAACATCTCACAATTCAATAAACTTTACATTAGGAAGTATTTTCCCATATCGAGCCCAGGTTTTTCTTGACTTCATTTTATCAGCTCAATTCCTATGTATTACTGACCAAGTTACCTAACCTTCTTTCACTATATTCATATGCCTCAAGTAACTTCTGTCCTAAAGTCTGTTTCTAGGGTATAGCATCCACACAAGTCTGGACCTGTTTGTCAAATCATGTAATTTCATTCTTTCTGCCAATTTTAGTGTTCTTTCTGATTTTTTGCAATTATTATTTTATGGTATTGAGATACCTGGAAGCTATTTTAAGGGTACAATGTGCCTAATGGTGGATGCTTTTCAGAGTAATACAAGTTACATCGGACTGTGCATGTAGCATGCCTATACAACACAACAAAAAATAACATTTTGCTTGTAATTAGAAGTACATACGCAAACTACATTAGGAACTAAACTTGATGGGGGAAAATATTCAAGTGTCTAGATAAACTCTACCATAAATAATAGTCATATGGGATAGAAACTGCTGAAAATAAAGATTTGAAAACATAAGGAAATACTACTACATTAACATTATTTTACTTACTGACTTACAGAACCAGCAACATATGAATAGCTCAATTTTCAAATACTTTTCAGTAAATAAACTACTATATGAGAAAACCATAACAATGGGATAAAAGGAAAAGTCATTAATGGGAAGTCCAATGCTTATGTTCATTGAAAAATGAAACTTACCATATAAAGAATATTCTGCCTCCTGCCCTGTATCGCTCTCACTAGATGTTGATGTTAGGCTAGTAGTTAGAGTATTACTAAGCGACTGACCAACAGATAAAACTGTAGTTGCTGTAGCTACATTGCTGCTGCTAGTAACACTGGATGTAGACATGGTCACTGTTGATGTGGTACCAGTTGTAGTCAGATTAGGAAAACTTTGGGCACCCATAAGAGGAGACGCTATAGATAAAGATATGGTAAGATAAAATAAATGATTTGATGACTTGAAGAGTATAACTTACATGCATGACTCCTGTGTTGAAAAATATATTTGGGGTTGAAAAATTATCAGTGTGTTATTTTATAATAAAGAACAACAGACTATAAAGGGAAAGGGTTTCCCAATGCAAAAGTGCACCTTACAATACAGATGCCCACTTCTGAGCTTATTCCCTTGCAAACATTTAAAATAAATAATTTTATCAAATAAATCCCCCAAATCCCACTATAAATCTGAAATTACTAATTTCATTTTCAACGTATGTAAAGAATTCCTGAAATCTGTTATTCCAACACTGTGATCTGTCTTTAAGCCTAAAATGAAATTGAACATCTTAATTACAATATATACAGTACAAACAAGTTAACTACATATAAGTGAATTGGGAACAGAATATATTAAAACATATGGGAAACTTGTGATTATTGTGCATTTTTCTAAGGTTATTAAATCAGCTGACCTGCTATTTTTCACACAACTACTAAAATATATGTTCATCACAGTCAACAAGCCTGAACTGACAGTACTGTGAAAGACATGACTTACGTCAGATAACTTATAAATTTTCAGAATAAGCAAGCAACAACTAAAAAGTTACCTTACTGTACATTCAAATAAAACAGTAAATGCATTTTAGTTAACAACTGACTGAATTCACCGTAGACTCAAAAGAGTTCAGGCAGAGTTCAGAAAGAACTTCAGGTAGTGTACATAACTGAATAGAAGTTATACCTACGTGCAACTACATATTTAGATCTCAGTCTGCAAAATATGTTCTCATATGATTATCTTTAAACAAGGAGTTTAATCACAAGTTTGGAGAGAAAAAATTGAGGGGTTATCTATACTAAGAATGTAAGCCTTGGGTTTTTCCAATCTACGTTTTCTAA